>JACDJE010000389.1:466181-482020 GCA_016647715.1 Pavo muticus
ATAATGCTTTTTTTTTTTTTTCATTTATTCAAGAAATTTTGGAAATATCTTAATCCTTTTCTGAGTAGCAATACACTCGTATCCAGAAATGTTCATCTACTGCTTCATTCTGCTAGAGATGGCTGAGTATCTCTTAACGTATTTCTTGTGCTCTGCCCAACTCACCTTTAAATGCCACAAGCAATAGAAATCCGTCATCTCTCTTTGGGAAGCTGCCTGATTCTGTAATACAGCTTACCGCTAAGTAGTTTCTCTGGTACTCAAGCTGTATTTCTCCTGCTTGATTCATGTTCTACTCCCATCACTTCGAGTTAACTCCCTCCGCCCCTACTGTCTAAATGAAGGAGGTCTGATTTCTACCTGTGACTAGATAACTGCTCTGAATGGAACAGTGACAAATAAATACCCATGCTCTTCAGAAGGTCACTTCAGGGATCTCCCTGCCATCATGCTATTCCTTAGCCACTTGCTGCTGTCCACTGTCAGAAGCAGGACCTTTGCTGTAACCCCAGATAGCTATTTTCCTCTTCTGGAAAAACCACTGAATGTTTCTTAACAGGCAGCACATAGACTCCTGAGCCTTTGCATAAGAAAGGCTTGCAAAAACAGTTTAATGCAACAGTAAAGCGCCATGTCTATCTCAGTGGCTGATCTACAAACCTGCATTGCAGCCATCAAACATTACTGCTGCCAAGGAGTTGAAAGAATGTGCATTGAATAAGGTCACAAGGTTTTGACCTAGATTTCAGTCAGCAGGAGACTGTATTGGAAAATAAATTTTAAAGTACAACAGTGCCCTTGATGAAAAGGCTACAGCCTTGAGTGAATGAAGAAAATAAGGTGTAACCTAGCCCTTGCAACACTCTACGTATAACAGGAGAATGAGAAGTGACTATGTATTTGTTTGTCTGCACCATTCTTTGTGGTAATGTATTCAGAAAATATATATATATATCAATGTGAAACAAACTGCCACTTGGAGTGGGGAAAACAGCTACCTGACTCATGACCAAGAAAACAGAAAATCTTTGCTGAACAAACCATTAAATTTTATAAGCAAAGTTTGGAAAAGTTGACTGGGAAACCTACACAAAAATACTTATTAACAAACTATACTTTCCTACCAAAATCAGTTCTTGATTCCCTCAGATTCCAGCAGCTCAGAAACATGACCTGTCTAGTCACCATAATTATTATAACAGGATGACAAAGAAACAATTTTCTTTAAAGTAGTTTCATTAAATTTGGGAAGTGGAAATTAAATGCAAGTTTTCAGAAATATAGTTACTCTGGCAGCTCCAGAAAATGAATGAAAAAGAAAATGGATGAAATATAAATAAGGACATGAAGATCATAACCATCCTTCTCTGTATCAAAGTAAAGGAGTAAATAATATCAGTTCTTCTACCTAGAGAATAACTATTTTCCATAAATCTTACATGTCCTCGGGACAAAATAAAACTATTGTTTCTGTTGTATAGAGGGATATAATTTATTAAGGGAAAAAAAAATTACAAGGCCACATGTGAAAATGTATTGTAAACTGTTATGTGCAATTGTGCAGTGAAAAAAAAAATCAGGTTATATAATCTCACATGACAATTCAGATCTGTTAAAATTATCATTTGTTTTTATCCAAACACTTGTAATCTTAAATTATCACAATTATTCCTTCACTCCTTCATGTTCCAGTGAAAATTATCCATTAAATTGGTCTCATAAAACTGAATTACAGTTCTCCAACTGAAAATGATACAACTATGAAATGATTCAATCTCATTTTAAAGGGCTTTTGGGTTTGGTCATGCTAGCTCGTTGTAACAGTCCTATTTTCACAGAATCATATAAACGTGGAATGGCTTGGGTTGAAAGGAACCTTAAAGATCACCTAGTTCTACCCTCCTTGCAAGGTCAAAGTTGCCAGACACTGGATCAGGTTGCCCTGTGCCCCATCCAACCTGGCCTTGAATACCTGCAGGGATGGGGCATCCACAGCTACTCTGGGCAGCCTGTCTCAGTGCCTCATCATCCTCTGAGTAAACAATTTTTACCTAAACTCTAAGCCAAATCTTCCTTCTTTTAGTTTAAACCCATTCTCCCTTGTCCTGTCACTATCAGATCATGTAGAAAGTTGATCTCTCTCCTGTTTATAAGCTCTATTTAAGTACTGGAATGCCACAGTGAGGTCTCCCCAGAGCATTCTCTTCTCTGAGATGAACAGGCCCAGATCCCTCAGCCTTTCTTCATAGGAGGCCAGGCTTTCTTCATAGAAGCATTTTCACCAGATTATCTTTTCAGAAAAGACTAAATTTATTTTAATTTCTTATATTATTGAATTTATTAGAAGTACTGATAGCTTCTCTATTACAAATTTATCAGTGATAGTTCTTCCTATGAAACATCTACAGGAAATTTTATTAGTACAGATGTAAATAAAGCAAAAGGTTTAATGTCCAAAATAGTTCTTGAATACCAACTGATGGCAAGTACTGCTGATGAACAGAAGACAAACTTCAAACAACATTCTTCAGATTGACATCTAGTGTCAAATTTCATTCTGACTCTTAACACAGGCAGATTCAGTTCACATCAACAAGAATTTGCTTAAATAAACAACTGTTTGCGAGAAAAGAAGCCCTCATGTATGTGGAAGAACAGATAATTTGCATTGCATCCTCCCACATATAAGAGACCTTGTAATGGGTGCCTAGGAAGAGAGCATTTTAAGAGTTTGTCAGCTGTGAAGCTTATTAGGAAAAGCCATACTGGATTTGAAACTGTTTTTAAAATGGTGCATAAAAACAGCTGTAAGCATTAAATAGAAAACAAAAACAAAAACAAAAACAAACAATTTAAAGGAATATTCTCTAAAATAAAGAGTCTGCTCCCTTGATGATAGAGATTATCTATGAGTTTTCAGTATGGAATTACTGTACATTATGCTCATCTTTCTGGTTTGTTGTAATTAGCAAGATGTCATCAGCATAGCTATCACGCCAAGTTGAAACATTAATCCTAATGTACCAATCTTGTAAAATTATAACTTTGCTACTAGGCTTTAGGAATGATGTCGTATGTAACTCTAACTTCAGCAGAGTTCAAAGCTTTTCTCCATAGACACTGCTGAGATATTTGTCCTAATACAAAAGTAGTAAAATGTTTTTCTGTGTGTGATTTTTAATGATCCTATTTCATAGATAACTGAATAGTTATAAGAAGGCACATGTTCATTTTCTCCTATTGCCAAAGATTTCTTATGTCATCTTGGCCAAATCACTTAGACACTTAAGCATGTTTGCCAGCTCAGAGGAAAGGACAATTTCATAATTCACAGAAAATTGTGACAATTGATAAATTTAAACTATAATGATGAGATAGTACAGAGATAAGGGCAACAACATCTTCTAACCAGATTTCTAATGCCACAGACATAGCTCATCCATTCTGCACCACAATGCTCAGCCACCAGAGAATACTTTCTACAGATACAGATTTTGGTGATACAGTTCCTTTCCTATACCTTAATAAGTGATCCCATCAATCCAGTGTTGCATAAAATCATAGTTTGTCCTAAGTTTAATAAAAAATAAAATAAAAAAAAAAAAGAAATAGAAAAATTGAAAATTCCCCAAGCAAATATTTTTGCCTTGAAGCAGGCAAGAGTAAAATCTGAAATTCTCTGCAAAACCAGTGGTTTGTCTCTATATTCACCTCTTCATCCTTATTCATCACCACTCCCAGATTGTTTAGAGCATATTTTTTAAAGGGACTGCTGTAGATACTGTGTATACCAGTTCTAAACCAGCTGTTCTTATTAAAAAAAAGAAAAATGAAAAAAGTTAAATATGTTTTAAATAGTAATTTTCTGTTTAAGTACTATGTTTTTTATGATAAATTTGTAAATATAATTGTGTATTTTATCTGATATTGTATACAAATGTATTTAAGGTGATCTGTTTTGCAGCCGTTCACATTAACTATATTCCTAAACACAAGCATAGTTCCTGAAATTTACGCCATTAAACTGAGAAAAGACAAGGTCTATGAACATATTTGGACACAACTCAACCCGCTTACAAACATTTAAAAAGCTCTTTGTGGTTCACCTCATAGAGCTTCTGTCTCTGATTCACAAGACTCCTTCTTCAGAAGTCTCCAAATAAGCTGCATGATGCATGAACAGAAAGAAGCATGACTTTGTATAAATGACTTTATTTTACAGAACTTGCACACCAAGGTTTTAATGTACTGTGGAGAATTTTGGTAGTACCGCAATAAAAATCTTAATTCACCATCCAACTATGGGCAAGATTCCCATATATGTGAACAGACTGGGAGAAGAACTCACTGAGAGTAGCCCTGCTGAGAAGGACCTAGAGGTCTTGGTAGATGACAAACTTAACATGAGCCAGCAGTGTGCTGCAGCCTGAAAGGCCAACGGTATCCTGGGCTGCATCAAAAGAGAGGGGCCAGCATGGTGAGGGAGGTAATGTCCCCATCTACTCTGCCCTCGTGAGGCCCCAGCTGCAGTACTGTATCCAGGTTGGGGCCCTCAACAGAGAAAAGATGTGGAGCTTTGGAGAGGGTCCAGCGGAGGGCCACAAAGATAATCCAAGGGCTAGAGCACCTCTCCTATGAAGACAGGCTAAGGGAGCTGGGCTTGTGGAGTCTGGGAAAGAGAAAACTCTAGGGAGACCGCCTTACAGCCTTCCAGTATTTAAAGGGAGATTATAAACAGTAGGGAAATCAACTTCTTACATGAGTAAATAGTGATATGACAAGAGAGAAAGGTTTTAAACTAAAGGAGGGGAGATTTAGATTAGATGTCAAGGGGAAGTTTTTCACTGAGAGGGTGATGAGGTGGGGGAACAGGTTGCCCAGATTGGTTATAGATGCCCCTCCACTGAAGATGCTCAAGGCCAGGCCGGATGGAGCTTTGGGTAATCTAATTTAGTGCTTGATCTAGCGGTTGGCAACACTGCCCAAGTTAGGGTGGTTGGAACCTAATGATCTTTGAGATCTTTTTCAACCCAAACCATTCTATGATCTTGTGATTCTATGATTCTAAGATTCACATTGTGACAAAATATTTTTGAGGCTGTCAGTAAACTTTCCTGTAGAGTGAGACAAACAAACAAACAAAAATCCTGAAAAAACAAGAATCTCCCAAAACTAATTCATCCTGTTTATTTTGCCAGCCTGCCTGCCTGCCTGATGAAAGTGTCAGTGTCCACTGTCTGTAATGGAAATTACTGCAGACAATTCCACGAGTTAGAATAGTTCCAGGCTATCATCTTTACATTGTGTCTCTTGAATCACATAGGAAAAAATACAATTTTGCTTCTCTCCATCATGCATATTTTTTATTGAATCACTCTCCTCCCTTGTCTCAACAACTGTGATTTTGACACATTAGCAAAATACTTCTAAAAAAAAAATTGTACTGATTTGATGTTTTATTCTTCTTATAAAGATTGTCAGATTGTCTAATCTGCCATATAATTTTATATATTACATATATATATATATTTATGTTCAGGAATTTTCACAGTTGACTTTCCACCCATCCATCAGTGTTTATTCCATACTATGAATTTCACCTCCGTTTCTGATAAAGTCACAAGCTTGACTTCCATCTATTCACCTTCGAACAATTACCTCTCTCTGTATATCAAGTCTGGTGGCATGCTGCTTGACTACCCACCTAGAAAGCTAGTCCATTCTTTTTTCAATTTTTATTTTCTTTCACCATAAAATAACACCTTTCTTTTCTTTGTATTCCACTGTCCCTCTGACTTAACCCAGATTGTATTCATGTGTAAGATGTATGTACTGGGGGCAAGATACAGCTTTTTGATCTCTTAACAGAGCCCAGTCAATGGATTGTTGGTTGTAGGTGTTAATAGTGTGTGGGTGGGTCAGGGGGCAAGGGAGAAGAAAACCAACAATTTGAAAAATTAGTGTTCTTTTCCAAGAGTCTCATGCCTTCCTCTGCAAATGGAAAGCATACTGCTCTTTTTCTAAAATTGCCTAGCCTTCCCTTTTTACCACAATTTAACACTGGAGAGCACTATGAATTGTTTTTGATAGGTACATAAATTTACTAAATTACACATTGAAAAAAAGCGTCCAGCTTTGTCAAATATAATTGAATAAAAGCATCCTAATTTTGGTACTTGCACTGGTGTCTCAGCAGAATGTTCTTCTTGTTCCCTGTTAGAACAATAAATATAGAACAAGAAGTTTAATGGTATTCTTTTTTAGACCAAACTGTTGGGGTGAAGTAATTGCTTTTGGTGCTTGCAATATCTGTAGCTAGATGAATTTACAAGGAAAGCACTTTAGCCTTACAGCAAAATTATGAATATGTATCAGGCTCCTGCATTACATTTATTGTCTCCAGTACACAGAAATCAACTTTGGCATAATATGAAGAGAGAATAACTAACAAACTATCTCCTGAAGTAGGAAACTATTATTTAAAGTGACAGTCTCACCCTTCTTTGACTTTAAATAAAGAACAAGGTTCTAAAACAATCCTCTATCCTTTTTGCTCTTCTCTATAATCTGTTCACAAGGAGACTGCCATTATGTATAGCACTGCTGACACCATCATCTTTTCTATGATACTTCTGATGACAGCTATTAATGCACCATCAATAGGAGACTTACAACTCTAAACATGCATTAAGGAGCTGTCTGGAATTTCTCTAAAACAATCAAGGAAACTGGCAGAAGTCCTAGTTTGCCATCACATACAAACCAAAACAATTTGCATTCATCTAAAGCAGCAAGGAATAACGGTTTCTTGATGCTAATGGTTGAAAAATACTCCATTAATCTCCAGATTAATAAATTGTTTAAGACCATACACAGAGAGAGAAGATCATTCAAAATTAAATAAATGGATGAATGTACAGCGACTGATTCTACACCATCGAGTGAAAAAAACACAACTGAAGGGAATGCAAACAGATAAACTAAATATGGTGGACTCAATGTGGATATCACTTACCATTTGACAGTATTGGGCAAGCATTTTATACATTACTTACAAGCCATGACAAAAATTTATTTCCACAGATTTTACTTAATGTGGAATATATGATTTAGGAATCATTTCCGTGCATAATGCCTGTGCTTAACTTCCAGATGCTATCACTTTATGTCACTGCTTTAGTACAGTAACAGATTCAGAGGCTGATAAAAAATTCTTATAACTACAGTGAAGGAAACAAAGAACAGGAAGAAGCAGAGACAGATGAAAAGACTTGCATGTACGTTTTTGGGGAAAAAACAAAAAAAAAAAAAACAAAAAGAAAAGAAAAAAACAACACAATGGCAACAGAGAACTATGAAATATACAGAGAACCACAGAACAGACATCCAGAGCTATATCAAAGCTGTTTTTCTACGCAGTGTACTCAGAAAGAGTACTATATTCAAACTGCATGCCAAAAATACTAAGCATAATGAGGCAATTCTTGTTGAAGTCTACTCCTAAAAATGCGAACTTGTAGTGTTCTAAAGAATATTATTTTCTGCATGAATTTCTTCTTTATTTTGCTTTGAATTTTCTAAAGTTTAAAGAAGGGTTGTTTCCACATGTGAGACTCTTTGCTTGCATTCACATCTGGATGCAAAACTTAATTAGAAAAATTAAAGGATGGATATTTTCATCTGTGGAAATACCTCTTATAAAATCCCGTCTGTATTTTATTTTCATTTGAAAAGGTAAGATTGTTGTGGGGAAATTAATCCTTGCTTTCAGTCCTTGTTTTGGCCCCTTGAACAGAAACTTAACTTCTGAAAGGTTAATTTTTACTATAATTGCTATAAAGAGGCTGCCCTGTAAAGGAGACTTGTTTCCTAGTCAGACAATAGATTTATCAGAGAGCTTACTGTCTTGCCATTGAAAATGTTCATGTCAATGTCAAGTTGAAACACTATCATACTCCTGCCAAGTTAAGAAGAAAGAGTGTTCAGGCACTTACTGGAGCTAAGTGTCTTACTTTTCTCTCTTTTACATGCTGCTTGTGAGCCAGATTCGCATTTCATGCAAGCCAACATTGTTGAGAGACAAAATGTGTGACAGCTTTGTTGCTGTATAAGGAAAAGCACTGCAAGTAACCATTTCTAATTCCTGCAAGAGAGCAGGAAAATCTGCAGAGAAGGATCTTTTAGAGCTGGAACTTTGATAACCACCATCAGTCACATCATAGTGTGCATTCTCTTCCCTTTACCAGCCAGTAAGACTGGCAGTTTCTGTCAGACTTTAAGAAAGTCAGCTTTGGTGCTGTTGCACTCCCTTCTTCCTAAGTTGGACAGGGTACAGGGAGAACTGTAGCATTCTGTAGTTCAGCCTTTCCTGGTTTAGAAGTGGAGACTTCACAGTGACAGTCCAGAGCAGTAGATCTCACCTCAAAACCATCGAGATGCAATAGCAATATGCCACTAACTCTGTTTTCAAAACACAGCTATTGTCTTAGTGGCAAGGTGCTGTTTTTGTAGCCTCAGGTGTTTTAGGGGAGCACTGGGGGATGGATGTCCTTTCAACAGCTCTGGAATGAGAAAAATTCTAATTCACTATGCTTGAGCCCATGCTTGTATTTGCACATACTGCAATAATTTTGACTTTGTATGTGCCAAACCATGCCGTCTTACAAAATCAGTCAACAGAAAGATAAATTACCTGCCGCCATGCTGAACTGGATCCAGAATGGACCAGAATGCAAAGGAAAGTATCACTCTTTTAAAAAAATCAGTCAAAAGTACATCTTTATGATGATGTCAGCTACAAAATATTACATTATCAGAAGAAGATCTAAGAGAGACAGCAGGACTTGAATTGCTGCTACTTTTTATCAAGGAGCTCTGGCCAAAGAATTCTCAATGCTAAAGAGTCATATGGGTGGTAGATGGGCACAGGTATGGCAGTATGAATGACACAACAAGCTATTTCTTTTATATGTTCTCCTCTTCATAAGTAATCAAGAAATCATTACACCAGTGGTCATCTAAGCTTAAAGAGGGAGGAAAAAAAAAAAAACAACAGTTATTAGGAATCTCTGATATTTATATTTTTTCTGTTTTCATTTCAAACTTTGCCAACATTTGTTTACAAGGACTATAGTGCCCAGGAGCAAAATACTCAGAATAGGGAATCTAACCACTTGTATTTCAGATATGATGCTTAGCCTTGTCATCTTTCTCACTGAGCCATCCCTAAATCTGGAGAAGAGATTTCTGTAACTCACTTGCCCTGGACAAAGTACGGGACATTGAACTCATATGTTTCTGACATATTCATTAGTAATATGTAAGAAATTTCATCCACAATTGAAGGAAAGTGACTCTGAAATGCTTAGATGAATGTAGAATGAGCAGTAAACTATTTTCCATATTGTCTGTTTTTAAAAAAACGAAATTGTTCTTGTTTTTGTTTTTGTTTTAATAAAAGGGAGTTTACTTTTTCAATCTGAAATAAAAGTTCAGTTCAAGAGAAGCTGCTCTGCTGTGGTGGGAAAGATTAAATGAAGAATGACTTTTCTTATATTTTTCCGTAGAAAAAGTCTTTTCTGTTAAATAACAAGTCAAATCTTTGTGGAATAAAAGTGGGCAGAACAAACAACTTGCATGTAATTTGCACAATAAAGACTTGCTCTACTAAGCTAAATAAAAAAAGCAATCAGTTTTAAGACAGAAATCTTTCTTACCAATTAGACAGATAATTTTCAACCCCAGAGAATTAATTGGCCCAAAACTGCACTGCATGCCTATCGTCAGCCAACACTACTTTTCACTAAAGTCAGAGGAGTTTCATCATATTTAAAATAGATATTTTCCGTATTCTGCAAATGTGCCAGGTATTTCTAAGTCTACAATTTGTATGAAGTGATGACTCTTTCATTATCCATAGCTAATTGCTGTTCATTGTTAAAGCATAGCAAAATTATTTATTTCATTGGAAATGTATGTATGCATACAAACATACGTTCAGCTTACCTGTTGACAAATTTAGTACCTATCTATCTGTGCATGAATTTTGAGCATCAATAAGGGATGTTTCGTTGTCAAATGACTCAGCTAAAAGGACACTGAACATCGTGCTGCTGAGATACACACCCAGTTCAGTCTTCCAGATCACACCTTTATAAAAGCCTCTGTATGAAAGATGATGTAGAGTTGGTGATCCATTGGTAGAACAAATTCTGATATGAATTAAGAGAAGAAAGGCTATTTCATAGGAATCAGACTCTATGAGGTGCTGTGATTCACTTAGACTGCTGTGTCCACGGTACAGTGTACTGGAAGTAACAAGTAAAGAAGAGAGATACACTTGTTCTGACACTCTATGTACTAAACGTGACCTGTATGTCCTTTAGTTTAAAGTTCAGATTTTAGGTAAACTGTGAATGTCAGATTACTATGTGCATTTGTGATCATCACTCCTTTTGCTCCAGGGATCCTACTTCCCCTGAGGACCTCATAAAAATATTTGCCCTGTCTCAACCCTTCATTTTGTTCAGCAAAGATCCATTGAAAAGGTATCTGTATCACAGCTGCAGTCCAATGTCAGCCAAAAAAAATGTACAAAAAGTTCTGCTGAGCTGCAACTCACTGCACTGCGCTGAACAAAAGCTTCCTTCCTGAAGAACTGCAAACGCTCTACTTCTGACAAAAGCTTGCTTTCTTTCCCAGCTCTTTAGGATTCAGTATCATGACTTCAGGGATAGCTGCAGACATGTGGAGGTTACGTGGAGATTTCTGAGCTCTGAGATTCAGTTCCTGATACATTTCATAAATCACTGTGCTACCTTCTTATGGTACTTTTATTTTCAAGTATAGAAGTCAGTATCTCAGTCTGCCGAGATAAACTTTTCTGGCGACTGTAGCAACTAGCATGTTGCTGTAGGACTGTGTTCATCAAGCCCACTATCACTTCCACTAGACAGTCATAAATTCATTTCAGTTTTTATATAGATGCAAATTTAAACATGGGTTTATCATGGACTATCATTTGATCTGGCTATGCAAATGCTGTGTGTCCATCTCTGATAAATGCTGCTGCTAGATCTCCAGCCTCAGTCTAAAACAAGGTTTAAATGAAAATAGCTGCTGATGTATACCAACCCTTTTCTGAAAGATGAATGGACAATTTCTCACCACCCATAAAAAACTGTTACTTCCAACAATATCTTATAAATTCCTTCCTTGATCTTTGTAGTAAATATAGTAGGAAGAATCTTTTAAGTATTTTCAACACCAATAAGTGCTAGTTAGAGAGGATTTATTTCGCTTCAGTTTTAACACTGGGAATATTCCTCACAGTAATATTGATTCACGCAAAAGAATAAACCAAGCATGTCTACTTGTTTTTCAGCACCTTAAGTAATAGAAAGCAAAATAATTTGAAAAACCTGTTCATTTTAAATTCGTGTCAAGAGGCTAAACTATACTAGCTGCAATTTTAATCACAGAATATACTCACATTTGTCTGACTTTATGAGAAACACGAAGTATAGGACCTATTTGAAATAATAAAGTTCATAAAAATGGATCATAAGAAACAGAATGTTGTCCAAATATAGCAAGCTGGCTCAGGTTTTCACAGAATTATTTGGAGAGAAAAATACCGAGCTCTTATAGTAGAAAAGAAATACACAAGGTAGAAATAGAGTTTTGGTGTAAAGATTAATGTGGTTCAAATAAAAGATCATTAAGTTAAGCAAATATATCTTAGCCTCCTCTCATAAAGAGCCTCACATTTGTACTTAACATCCAATTTTTAATCCCATTGTAACAATTTCAGAGTTTAAAAATGTGGTTCAAAATTTGCAGCACAAAAGACAGAACTGTTATTCTTCAAACCCTTTAGAGGAGAATCAGACTTCAAGCAGCTCACATTTAGTATGTATTGTATTTTTTTCCCCACTGAGTTCATAACATTAGGTCAATTTATTTTCTTAAGTGCACATGATCTGTTGAAGTGTCCTGCTAGTACTTCCACCACATTAAAAAAATTGCCAAGGAAAGCATTTCTGTGTGTAACTGAAGTCTCACATATTAGACTTTTTTTTTTTCCTGAATTCTAAGAACTACCAAGGGAAAGCATAACCCACTCCTTATCTTGAGAGAATGCCAGTGAAGTGGGATTACAGATGGTGAATTGCTGATAACAACCCCTGACATGGAACCTCTGGGGAAAGGATGCACATGCAGATTTAGCTCAAATAGATCTAGGGTTATACAGCTTTGCCTAAACAGCATAACACTGCCCGTAACTCATATGGCCCATAGGTGTTAAAATCTTTTCTGAGATGTTTAAAGTATTTAAATTCTTGCTTACAAGGCTTTGTGCTTTCATTAGGTACACTGATTCAATATCAAACACATAAAACAAGTTGTCATACTCATATAAAATGTTGGAAATTTTATTTACCATTCAAGTTTTCATCTTGAAAATTACAGGATTAATTTAAGAACACTCATATTGTTTTGAAGAATTAAAGGTTGTTTAAAGTATTAAAGGCAATTTATTTCTATGAGATAAAAGAGTTAAAAAAAAAAATCTTTAAATAATACCAAACATAAAAGGAAACAAAATATTAAAACTAAACTGTCACTGGAAGACTGCCTTTTTAAGTTCTCTGTCTTCATTTGGACCTATTCCCCATGAACAGTTCCAAAGGAAGAACAAAGTGTACATAATTCACAGTTGACAATACAGATCTTTATTTTTAAGATTTATTTTTGTCTCCAAAAAAAAAACCCGTATTCTTCCCATGTCAAATCTAATGAGTATTCAGTAAAGATTTACAAAAACACGTACAATGATTTTCTCCATCTCCAAATTGTTCACTTAGCTAAAATGTTCTGTATTTGGGAAAGTTATAAGTGATTTATGGGAGGGCAATGTCTAATTAGTACCTGAAGTTGTACTGTGTTGCTGATTCTAATTAATAACACTTCCTAAGTGTGTTCAAAGTCATTTAACTAAAATAAAAGCCTTCAGAAATGCACTGGAGCATTTAATGCCTAGATACTGTAGTGATAAACCAGCTATAGAAGGCAAAAATAGGTTAGACAGATTAGACTGGCAGATAAAACAGAGAGAAAGAAACCATAGGTAAATAAAAACCACAGACAAATATGCGTGAAAAGAAATAAATACGAGACAAAAAGATGAGGAAAAGTTTGTGGTTGGTTATAGAAACACTATATGCTGTAGTATCCTTTTCAGTATCATGTATACTGTAAAGGGTAATTTATCCATACTGCACAGCTACTATTTCTTGGTTTGTTTTTGTTGGTGGTGGTGGTTTGTTTTTTGTTGTTGCTGTTGTTTTTTGTTTTTTTACTTTTTTAATATAAACACAATTAACATTTTGTAGGTCCCTTTCAAGTCAGCATATTTGTGAACTGGAAGCTGGAGCCAGCAACGTGCCCTCACAGCCCAGAAAGCCAACCGTGTCCTGGGCTGCATCAAAAGATGCATGACCAGCAGGTGAGGGAGGTGATCCTGCCCCTCTACTCTGTGCTGGTGAGGCCTCACCTGGAGTACTGTGTCCAGATGTGGAGTCCTCAGTACAGGAGAGACACAGACCTGTTGAAATGCAACCAGAGCACAGCCACAAAAATGATCCATGGAATGGAACACCTCTCCTACAAGGACAGGCTGAGAGCTGGGGCTCTTCAGCCTGGAGAAGGCTGCAAGGTGACCTGACAGTGGCCAGTCAGTATCTAAAGGGGAGCTACAGGAAAGAAGGGGACAGATTCTTTGGCAGGATCTGTGGTGATAGGACAAGGGGAAATGGTTTCAAGCTCAAAGAGGGTAGATTTAGGATAGATATAAGGAAAAAATCTTTTACAGTGAGGGTGGTGAGGCACTGGAACAGGTTGCCCAGTGATGTCGTTGATGCCCCATCCCTGGAGACTTCCCAGGCAAGGCTGGATAAGGCCCTAAGCAAGCTGATCTAGCTCTGGTGTCCCTGCTCATAGCAGAGAAGTTGGACTAAGTGACCTTTAAAGGTCACTTCCAACTCTACGGATTCTATGATTCTATGATTCCATATTTTATGCTTGTATGATTCTCTGTTACATATACATGTTATACTGAAGCAACTTCTCCTCCAATCAAACACATAAAAACCAAATAACCTGATCCTACAGAAAATATTATTACCCCATGGCTTTAGTATCTCTAGTCAGTGCAGAACAGTAAGGAACTGTACATCATTTTATGCTGCTAAGAACACCAAATGACTTGTGACACCCTACTCCCTGATTCTTTACAACTACATATTTACACCTGAGCTCTGTTTGTAACTGCAGATAATTAGAGTTAGATAAGAAGAATCCTATGCTGAACGTTGTTCTTGTCTTTCAGATGGTACGACAGTACAATCTCCAAGTAGAATTTCACGTGCTTATGTAAATAACATAATAGAAACACACAGATATATTGGATACACAACGCCGGGCAATGTAAAGCAACCAAAGGCCAAGCTGAATCTGCAGTGTCCATGAGATCACATAAAACGTTTTTTTCCTCTGCCTTTGCAGACTTACTGCAATGATCAAGGTATCATAGGGGAGCAAGTAGATTGCTGTTTATTTAACCTGCTGGGCATCCAAGGGGAATGATAAGAGCCCACTGAAGTTGCTGAGTGACTAAAGAGAAGTGAATTACACCTTTCTCAAGAGCAACACAGCATGTGTGACCCACCCTTCTGGAGTACTCAAAGAGTGCCCCTCCCAGGGAACGTGACTGAAGACCACACACCAGCAGTCACTGCTACATCAGCAGTGTTCTTCAGGTATGAAGGAAGGGGAGCTCCAGAAGAGCTTGTGGATTTTATTTTATTTTTTTGCATTTGTGAACACAGACAAACACTTATGAAGTGATACTGCTGAGTGGGGTGGGTGATGGGTATGGAGCTGCAATGAATCTTGACTGCCCACAGGGCCACAGCTGTGGCCTGTTTTAACCCTTAACAAGATTCCCCTGGGGGCAAGTCACCTGATAAGCTCGGCATAAACTAATGAGAATTTGGTGGAGTTTGATGTGGGTGGAAAATCCCTTGCTCTGCTAGGCATAACAGCAGCAAGGGAGAGGTGAGGAAAGTTCCTGCTCAATGACAGGCAGACCTCACATTTAAAAATTGAGTGTGTCTCTAAAACCTATCCCTCCCACATGAACTCCAACTCGAGTGAATCTGTGTAAACATCCTTCCTCCCCTCCCCTCTGCTGCACTGGGCCTTTTGCTGATCCCCCGCCGGCAGCTGTGGCTTGGGAGGCAAACAGTGGTCCTGCTGTTTCGTGCACAATGACAGGCAAATAAAAGAACAAACAAGCTCGTGAGATTTAAAAATCCAGAGCTCGGGGACTTCTCTGAGTTTCATTGCGCTGCTGTGATCCTCCCACTAAATATAAGAGCTGTTTTCTTCAATAAATGAAGCCGATAATAAACATCTCTCCTCATGTCTCTCCAGAGCCCTTGGGGAACTCCACAGTGGCAGACTGTAGAAATTTGCAGAAAGGCGTCCTCTGATAGATTTGACTTACATGGCATCAGCTGCTGTAAACTGCTAAGAAACAGGAAATGGGACCGTCTCATGACACTCGTGGATTTTGGCTATTCCAAATCATTTTATCAAACGCATATACGAGCTTTATTTCAAAGAAGTTCTTGATTCCATCAAACTATTTTTGAACCATAAAACTTAATTTACAAGACCTTTTTGCCTTTCATACCTCCCTCTGTGTTGACACTGACACAGTACTCTCAATTCAAAGTTCCTTTCCCTGAGCATATGGAAAGAAAAAAAAAAAAAAA
>JACDJE010000389.1:502777-528128 GCA_016647715.1 Pavo muticus
AAAAAAAAAAAAAAAAGCATGTATATAGAAATAGCTGAGTATGAATGTTAAGTCCTTTTTTAAATCTAACTTTATACATTGATCATATCACTTGAAATAGAAAAATCTACGACTAAAAATAGTGTAATGTGCTTAAGATCAAAATAAAAATGAATTAGAGTTCTTTCTGTAGGGTATTTTTATTTAGTTTATCTGTGTTTGAAAACTAAATTAAATTGTTCCCCTGGGTTCACAGTAAATTCTCTTTTTCTCTCCCCTTTGATGATGGCTATCAGTGGAGATATTTTAGTTCATTCTACTCCACCTCTTTCTACAGCTGGCTCTAGTCTCTGTGTCTTTTTTTTTTTTTCCCCCCCTCAGAATCTGTCTCTGAAGCTAGAAACGGTTAATGTTGTTGTATTCAGTATAATTAAATGGCATGGAAGTGGTACTCATCAGTCTCACATGTGACTCTTAAAGAAAGATACAGAAGGCTGTCCTATTTGAGGAAAGTACAATACCCCAATTTGCCTGCACCTTTGTTTTTACCATCATTGTACCACAACAATGGCAGTACTATAACACTTGATAAAAACCTCAGGATGGGATTTCTGCTGCTGGACAACAGGAATCGCTGAGAGCAAGTTATTTAAAAATGAATATAGGGGACTTCAAGCTTGGCTGAATTCAGCATAGTTCTGTGTAAGGGAGTCAAAATATTCAGTACTAAATCACACAATCCCTGGCACACTAGTATGCATTTACAAGTTCACTGTGCTATACTAGATCTTAACAGTGCCACTCACAGACTTAACTGCCAGCTAATGTGAACCCAGGTTACACAATCAGGGTCTAAATTAGGCTAATCACTTAGCTTTGGCAGTAGTATCCCAATGAGAAGATTTATAATTCTTAATGAAGAAGGCAGAGATGCAAACCTTAGCAAAAAGACACAAAGTCATACATCAAGAGACAATTATGGGTCTCAAATACAAAAAAAAAGCCTGAAACCAGAAAACACGTTGATTTTTATTCGTAATGACAATGAGTGTTTTGTTTATTCTGCTGCACAATAATACTGAAGTACTATTTCTAGTCTCTGGCTGTATTTGCAAGAAAAAATACATAATCCTACCTCCTTTTGGTCATCAGTGTTTCCTCACAAGAGACTACTTCAGAATCCATTCCCATTTCATGGAATAAATGTGAAAATGGTTCTCTAGTTTGGAGTATCAGTGCTTTAATGTAATTGAGCATTGAATTAGTTACATAGCACGTCTTTAATGAGATAAACGTTATTAAGACTAAAAAAAAACCAAAAAAACAACAGCTGAGTATGGTGAAACTATCTATCTCTAAAGAGATCAAGAGGATATTTTAAGAGACTGAACCTCAGATTATTTTTTGATGCTAACTCTACACTGCTCTTCAATCTTTTATGAAGAAGACACTTGAAAAGAAAGATCTGATTTTCTGTAGGAATAGTATCATTTCTTAAGTATATATCCAAGTATTATCCAACATTAAGACAATTAAGTCTAATTCTGATATGGACATTAACTGGAGTTTTGCATAGTGAAATAATTTCTGAAAAGGTTTTAACTATTTAAACAGACAAGCTAAATAAGGGAGTTTTTAAAAAGATATAAATTTCTACCTCATTCTCGAGTCAGATTTACCTGACATCAGAATCACATCTTTAATATGTAAAAATCTATCTTAGTGTAGTTAAGGAGCTATATTTGGATTTCTAAATGGGAACTATCGAGCTATATACGTCTTCATATATGTAGACCTACAGTGCTAATGAAAAGCTAAAATGTTGTGATAATACAGGCTTGTGATATGTTGTAAAAAAGTAAAAAGCCTAATCCTCTCTTATTATAGTAAACAGCTAAATATTTGTAAATTTAAAGGAACTAACGTATGTCCTCCACAAATGAAAAAAAAAATATCATCCTCTTACCCAATATTTTCAGTCACCGCAAAACATATGTCTACAATAGAAACATCTATATCTGAGCAATTGTCATCTTTTTTTTCCAGATGGGAAAAAGGACAGAAAGGAAAAATAATCATTATTCCAAGCTCTACAGAGCCTAATCACCTCTTTACTCAGGCATATTCCCCATTGAGGCCACTAACATTTTTATCTCAATAAGTACTGAATCAGCTAATAAAAAAGCATTAAAAAAAAAGACAGAATAAAAATGAAAGCTTGCAATATATTTCACTACATATTGTACCACTGCATCTTTTTCCAATATTGTCATATTTACTTTTTTTTCCTCCTTCCCTACTGGGAGCAATAAACCAGATTTTTAGATATTTTAAAGTTAACAAGTTTTTCTCTGTGTTTACTCAGCTATTTCATACAACTCATTCTCTGTTGTCTCCTGGATGAAGCTGTTACACAAAACAGAGAACTCATTTTATCTCACCCTTCAATACAGAGTTGCTTGAATACTGACTGAATCTCCAGAAGAAATTACAGAAGTGCCAGTAGTTGTTCTGTTCAACAGAACAGCAATACATAATTTAATGAAGACAGAACTGAGGTAACTGGAGATACCATATTTTGTAATATTACACATATGATTTTAACCATGCTGATGTTAAACACAGATTTACACATGCTCAAGGAATGTAGAACTCAGTCAAGGTACCAGTTTAAAAGATTTCAAGAAGAAAATTCAACACAAAGCCTCAACATTGTACAAAACAACTTCTGAAACTTTATTGTGAATTTTAAAGTACATTTAGAAAGGATCTTATCCTTAATATCAATAATTAAAAATAAATTTGAAAGAAATCCACATACTAGTAGTTTAAGCAAAGTTCAGTACAGACTTTTTTTGAAGTCACAATATATACATTTATGAGAGTGCAATAAGCTTCCAATTACATTAGGTATATATTTTTTAAATAAAGAGTTTCAATTTGACATGTGTGAGAGGCATACTGTTTACAATGGAAATGTTTTACAAAATATAGCAAAGCAAAAATGGAATTTAATACATTTTGAATGTACAACTACTTTATATCCTTTTTATGTAGTTCTTTACTCAAAGTGTACAAAGGTCCATTTTTAAGAGGATACCTGTTTATTTCCACTGTCCAACACTGATTAGAAATGATAGTTTTAAAGATTCATTACTATACATACCAGTGAATTCTTATTTAACTCAATGGCCACTACAATGAAGAAAATATTACAGAATCATTAACAGCATCTTCTTCTCTCCTAAACTATGCATAGATAAATACATAGCAATGGTACCTATTACTACAGTAAGTGAAACACTTCACCTGATTTTTGCAGCTTTTTTTTTTTTTTTGCATAAATATAATGCATTATATATATATTAGTTTATTTAACAATCAGTTGATTGTTTATTTAACACTCAGTAACACATAGAAGTACATACACTGCTATCCTTAAATATTTTCCACTCTGTAGTGGCTCATAAGATTCAAAAAATCAACACTGTAAATTCATAATTCTCAAGCTGGGGGAAGAGTATCCCTCAGATGAACTGATACTACTTATACAAGTTAAACCATGTTATGAATCCATAGCGTCCACCTCCAAAATACATAACAGGAGTAATATAGTATATTGTGGCTACTAACTACTGCATAATCATTATATAGAAAATTGTCACATCAAGTGTTTTACATTTATGATTACTCATTACATTATATCACACATAGAGGGAAAATTTACCCAATAGATGGACCTCCTTTTCTGTTTTTGATATTTTAGAGAAAAATCATCACACTGTGACAAAGTTACATCTTAAGAAGTATGTAAAATGTGTTTCCTCTTTCAGGACCTAAGAGTGAGCAGCGACCTACTAATTATTTTATAGTCACGATACAAAATAAGATCATTAAAGAGAAAGTGAAGTTTTTAACACCAAAACTAAATAAACCATATATAGGAAATGTGGGACTGCCATTTAAACTGTGGAAAAAGCATACCATAAAATTAGTTAGTTGATAATAAATTTAAAAATGTACTGTCCTTTCAACTAGAGAATGATGGGGTTATGTGAGTTATGTTCTATCTGAACAGCTCAAAGCATTGCAGAGGTCAAGGCAGCTTTGCATTCCTTATTGCTAACATAAAAGCAATATGCTGAAATCTGTAATTACAAATTGAGGATTTTAAAACACCATCAAAGAATTTTGGGACATTAAGATCTCCAGAAGAGAGGATGCTATGTTTTTTTAAGCACATAGGAAAATGGAATGCTCATGTACCTTTCCTGGACTTCACCTAGTAAAGCCTCTTGCACCCAACAGCCTTACTGTCTTTTCAGTATAAGTCTGTTCTATGGAAAGAAGTTTATTCTCTCTGTGCAAAACCACTATTCAATAGCAATGATCACTTAGAGACAAACACTCCAATTCAGACATAATCTAGATTTGGCTGAGTTCCTAATTCTCGAATTCTGCTCTTTCATGCGAAATGCAGTAGACTAGATTTTGGTGGTTATCCCTCTTAACGGGAAGAAATGCTTGTAATGAAATGCCCTTTTTTCCCTTTTTCTGTATGCTAAACTACCAGATAGTTTGTTAAAAAAAATGCACCCTGATTATGCCAAACATGCATGCAAGAAGAGTGCAACATCCCTTCTAACTTCTGTCAGGCTGCACCCATCTGTCTACAACATGCAGCAGTACGCAGTATGAGACATTATAGATCGACTCAGGAACCCAAAGTGAACAGAAATGAGAATTAACTGGCATGGCTCCAAGAGACAAGACAGGTTTAGGGAAAACACTAATGGCACACTGACAGGCTGTACTTTTAAGATGTCTTAAAATAAATAAATAAATAAATAAATAAATCTGTGCAGAAGCTTTACGAGTCAGAATCCTGCTTTTGTATTAGAATGTCACTTTTGGTTAAAAATAAATCTTTTAGCTTACATTATGTGGCACATTTTTTTCCCCATTTCTGTTTTAAAGACACAAAATAGCCCACCCCTTCCTAGCTGATATCTTCAAAGAGGATAACTGAAGCCTTCCAGCATCTCTGACAGCTTAAGTATACAGTAGGAATACTTGACAATTACATTCACATTTCCCAAAGTGCAGAAAAGATGGCTAATGGAATTAACAAATAGCTTGCTGTTCTTCTAGTAACAAGTCTAAATAACAACAAGATCTTCAGACAGTGATGCTGAAGAAGAGCTTCCTTAAACAATTCACAATACATGAGAGATGACCTCAGACAGCAAATGATGAATGCTTGCGATTTTTATTTCTTTAAATTTCTTTCTCTAGTGTTGATCTGCATAGGCAAAACTTTAACTCTTTGCACAACTTGTTATTTTTTTCTAATAATTAAATGTTTATACCAAACTGGGAAAAAGAAACATTTTATTTCTTGAAGTTTTAAGTTCATCTGTTAATCTAAAGCCGTCACACTTAAGTCAAATACAAACCTCATTTTTTTTCCTTTTCTTTTTTCTTACAGAAATAAACAGTCTGTAATAGATAAGTTAATTTTCAAAGAAAAGTTAGAATTCAAAGAATTCTTAAAAACAGCTGCACAGCTCTGTTCTTGCTTCTTCTTGTTTATATCTGATGTAAATCTACCATCGCTAGTGGTGGCATCCTTGATTTAAGCCAGTAAAAAAAGAAACCAAGTATCAGTTTACAAACTTTTGATGTTTCAAAGTGCTAAAAGGTTTATTAAAAGTACATCAATATCTCATAATAACTTTCAGCTAAGATTGTTATTGTTGCTTTTAATAGGTATATATATTTGAGGGATAGAAAGGGTTTTATTTAACATTGGGTTAGAATGTAAATGAAGACTACAAAACAATTTATATAAGTATACATATATATGTGTGTAAGTATATATATATATAAAGTTCTAAAGCTGAAAACCTTCTTCCTAAACAGAACTGTATTCCTTAATTATCCTTGAGAAGAAGGGTTAGACTAACTCTACATTTTTAATCTTTTTTAGGATTTAGTTTAGCAGGATAAGAGGTTAGAGCAGAGTGAAAAATGATTTAGAACAGTGCCTACAATCTACTGACGCTTAATATAGTTGATCATGGAAATACTTAAAATGATAGTACTAAGTGATTTATGCAGTTGATGACATAAATGTTTATGACAGCCTTAGCCACATAGCTGGATTCCATTTGACTTTCACACACTTTCTTTGAAGACATGCATGTGTAAAGATCAGTAGCAGTTGCCAATTTGCCTGATCTACCACATCAACATACAAAAACTGCTACAGATTTTCCCCCTCAGGTGCAATTTTGTCATACTCCATTAATCCTTTCAATCCTCCCCCAATCCTGTGGACTTGTTATTTAGTAATCCCTGATTGTTGTTGTGAAGGAACACTGGAACATCTCTGCAGTCTGCAAGGCAGGAAATTACAACTACAGTCTATTAAATTTGGCTCTTATAGGGCCCACTTGGATCAAGCAATATTCATAATGTCAGGACAAATTATCACCAACATCCAAAATGTCAATTTAATACTTATTTTCTGTCTCACAAAGTGTTGCCTCTTCCGTACCCAGACAAAGAAAGAAGCCCACCTGTATTTTTAAGGAGGGGGGAAAATCTAAAATCAACACATCATGTAGGGTAGCTTCATTCACTTATGCATGTCAGGTTTTCAGTTTTCAACTCCGAACTGGGAACTCTCCCACATGATTGCAACCTATTGTGCAACTGAACAACTTGGCTTTCTTCCACTTGAATCTGTTAAAGAGAGATTACTGGGAGCATTGCTTTCCAGAGCTGCTCGAGTTAAATATGAGATGCTCTATAAACACCACTGTTTTTCTTTTAATTCAATATTTTTACACTGCAAAGTAATTTGTTTGTATATTCGGTCTGTCTCATGTGCATTCACATGCACAGGCAAGGCATACATACACCAAGGCACAGGGTTTCTATCCCAACACAAATATAAGTACTCCTATCTTTTCTTTTCTTTTCTTTTCTTTTCTTTTCTTTTCTTTTCTTTTCTTTTCTTTTCTTTTCTTTTCTTTTCTTTTCTTTTCTTTTCCTTTCCTTTCCTTTCCTTTCCTTTCCTTTCCTTTCCTTTCCTTAACTTTCCTTTCCTTTCCTTTCCTTTCCTTTCCTTTCCTTAACTTTCCTTTCCTTTCCTTTCCTTTCCTTAACTTTCCTTTCCTTAACTTTCCTTTCCTTTCCTTTCCTTTCCTTTCCTTAACTTTCCTTTCCTTTCCTTTCTTTTCTTTTTTAAGGAAAACCAACCAACCAACAACAATCAGCCTTGCATCTGCTTGACTATATTGAAGTCGAAAACCTTGGTGTAATTCTACTGACATGAAAAAGTAACGGCTACAAGCTCCTACCCAGGATTTGTGATCGATTATCTACTGAACTTTCTACAGAATAGCTTGTTTATTAACTGCACTATGGTTTGTGCTGAGAGATATATCCAAATGTAATCTTTAAATAAGAAAAAATGATCTACATATTTAGAGATTCTAATTCTGAAATAATATGAAAAGGCAAATAAATAAGCAAATCACAAAAACAAACAAACAAACAAAAAAGAAACAGACAAATCTTCAGAATCATCCTCAAAATAGAGGAAGCTTTTAAATAAAGCTCTTCTTAGTTATCACAGACATTTAACATTGCAACATTTTATTTCTAAGATCTGACTTGTCTTTTGGAAATACTTGACTTTCACTGATATCTTGTCCTTTAAGACTCTAGGAAGATTTTACTCTCTGTTCTAGGGTAGCAGTCATGAATGTGATGATACGATCTACCTGCCCTGCACACATCAGTCAAGGCTCTTAGGAAGAATGAGACTTACTGACCCATGAGTGGAGTGTGCACTACCACCATATCACTGAGCTAGTTTTATTCACTTGCTTTGATGGGCACAGAGCACAACGTGGAAAATTCCATTCAGAAGAATCATGTTAAAGTTTGATGGGGCTACTGAAGCCTAGCCCAAACTTAACACATTATTTACTGAAAGGAAAACTGGAATCGTTTTCTATGAATAGTTTTAAAAATAGTTGAGATTTCACTGCTGAATTTAATAAAAAAATGATCTGCCAGTAATAGCAGCCACACGGTTTTGTATGCTTTCCAACACTTCAAAACAGCAGGATACTCTTATGGTAAAACACTTAGCCAAATGCAGTTTCTTATATGAAAATGAAAGGCTCAAATGCAATTAGTTTAAATGATCCTAATGCATGCTGAACAACAGTACGCAGTCAATATCCGAAAGAGAAATCTGACTGCAAAAGAAGGCTTATGTGTCTAATTCTGACCTTAGGAGTCTAAAATTAGCATTAGTACTAGTAAATACCATACACTTCAAAACAAGCCACACCAGTCTGCACTGCTGCTTGCATTAGCCCAAACTACGTTTACACATAGACTTTGTCCAAGAAGATGCTCAGGACAGACCTCCTCATCAGCACATACAGTGCCAACCATGCCATGCCATGATCCTGACAAGGATTTTCTAACACAGTGCAATAGTCCTATAAACCTGATGTGGAAATCATGATATCTGACAGCTCAGCTCAGTACCAGAGTCTGAAAATATTTCCCAGGTTTGAAAATATCTGCAAGGCTCCTACAGGAACAAAATTGTATGTGGTTGTGATCCTGAAGATTTTAACACCAAGAAACAAATAATAAAATGAAAGTAAACCCAAATGGAATAATAAATACTCATGTTGACACACCTCATGTTTTCTCACAGTTAGAAACTCTTTACCTTTGTATGCTAGCCAGTGCCTTAGTGACATCCATAGCAGGTTCAGTTCTCATATAGTTTCTGAGCTGCCAACTAAGGAGCTTGGCAGTTACAAACTGATCTTCTCTTCTGCCTTCTATGTTGACTGTCTACAGGCATTCCTACAGCACATACTCACCCTGGCTGTATATGTACAATAGGTCTGTATGGGACAAGTCTCATGTTGATTTGGTCTGCAGTTTCACATTTTCAGACAAATGTCTGGTATCTATTTTTATCCTGTAAAGGAAATCTTCAAATGTCATAAAATTAGACCCTCAGTTGTTTTCATAAGCACAGAGAATGTCCAGTACTATCTGAGGAACTAGTTCTTAACTTGAACATGTAAAGCAGTGTTGGATAAGTGAAAAGAGAAGTAACAGTCTTTCTGAAAGTGATGAACTTGACTGTGAGTTTTCTATGACGCTTTTACCATTAACTAAACATCAGTACATGTCCTTTAGGAATAATATATCTTTGGACAGCACTGTATTTTTTTTTTTTTAAGGTTTGGAACCTTTTCAATTAAGTATATATAATCCTGTATATGCATGCAAGTGTGTAAATATCCGTAACGTGTCTGCACATGCTTATGCATGATGGTAAGGCAGTACGCTGAGCAACAACACATTCTCCTTGCCTGAACTATTTTTCTGCTCAAATAATATAACTAAAACTATAAACTTATACAAAATTAACAAAACTAATGTGGTTAAGAAATCTGGGGTATGGTAACGATTACGCACTAAAAGATACACAACTTTCAGATGATGATGTAGTATGAAACTTCATCAAAGTTCACTGATTTTCTCCTTGAACAATACAGAATGATCCGTTACGCTTTTTAAGACAGTGTCGCTGAAATCTTGCCTTTTTTTTTCTTTTTGGATTGTCATCACTAAAGTTTCCACTGAAAATATTTTAACCTCCAGATCAGATGAGTGTTCAGGTGAAGCAGCAGCCAACACCCATAGGATTTAGTCCTGTGATCCTCCTGAGTCTAATATGAGATGAGAAGGCAGGCTTTTCAAAAGTATTTAGTAGCAATTGTACAATTCCCACAGATTTTAATGGATGACTTTTGCTTTCCCTAGATTGTTCAGATAAAAATTTCACTCCCCTGTGAACTTAGGATTCTGTTATCTTGTGCACAGTAGTCCATGCAGCTAGTGCTACCTCAACTTATACACAGTCAGTTTTCGAAAAACAAGCCCAACCAGGTAATGCCGTCACCGTTACTTTAGCAAGTAAGAGAATAATTGAAAAATAATTATAATCATCTTAAAAAAAAAAAAAAATTCAAATTAGGGAGCACTTTAATTTTCACCTTTGACAAGAGGAAGACATTCATTTCCAGCTACCAGCTATTTCTATTTTTAATTGATCGTTTTTTATGTAGTGAGTAAAAGCCAGCCAATTTTCTTCAGAGAAGTGCTCCTATTCTCTTAACTCGGTAAGAACTATATACTTCTTACTGGTCTATTGCACCGTGGGGATCGGATAAAATATGAAAGCAAGGATTTCTTTATTCTAGCCTGGAAAATTAACTGTTAAGCTCAGTGGGGGCAGAAACGAAGGTGGCATTTAGATATAACTAATTTAGTATCAAACCAAAGCAGATAGCCTTCTCAGAAAAGAAAGAGACCAAAGGGAACACAAAATTGTACCTGAATTATTTCTGAGTCAATTCCTATGAAAGCTGAAGAACTTTCCTTTATGCTCAAATGGATTACACATTTCCTTTTATAATATGCACACTGTTCACAGTTTTTCAAGATAATGTAACGAACAACTGTTAAAAAACAAAGACTGATATATTTTTAATTATTTCTTTTACTTAATAATAGTGCAAGAGTCATTTGAAGATGTGGCCTGGACTACCTTTTGAAAAGCAGATTGTGATATAGATTCTCATTGATATGAAATAATATAGCTCTGTTAAGTTTATCCTTCAATTAGAATGTAATGAAACCATGATTACAATTTGCTTAATCACCTTATGTTAATAAAATAACAAACACAGATTGTAAATTTTGTTCTTTGCTTTATTTTGTCTGCTTTTAATTGCTTAGATTTTATTTAATTGTAAAGAGTGCATGTTTGAAGGGATAAATGTGCTGTCAGACCGGGCTAATCATTCCCTACTTACCCACATTTCTAAAGACCGAGAATTTTGCCTGAAAAGAGGCTTAGAAGCAATTTTCTTGTGTTCATTAATCCATAAACATCTGATTTCAAATCAGATTGCCAGCAGACATAACCTCTTTGCATTGCTACAACAGAGACTTGATTTGATTAATCAAACAGCTCTGATTCACTGAATTGTCTCCAGAATAGTTGTCCTTGGCAATACTATGCAAATAACTGCTGATGTTGCGCTGGCATTCTCATCTTTCTAAATCTGTTCAGTTTTCTTCCATGGAAATTTCAATTTTTTATATCTAATTCACAGGCCTATACAGAAGGTCCACTGTATCTACAGTTCACGTAGTTCACGTTCCATTCTTGGATTTGAAGATGTGTGCCATCTTTACAATGATGTTTTTCTATACCTCAGTTTACCCTTTACTAAAACAGCAGTAATTGTATTTCTCTATCATAAGATACTTCAGAATTTATTCAATTTTTATAAACAGATTTTTTTTTTTTCTTTTTAAATTCATTTGCAGGGGCAATTCAATATTATATCCCATGTAAGTAATTGCCTGCTTTGTTCAAAATAGCTCTCAATTAAACTGAACGTAATTGATCGGTTTGAGGAACAGGGAGGTTCTGAAGTTTAAGATTCCAAAGGCAAATAAATTAAGGAAGATGTAGCTAATATTAACTGTTTCTAAAGCAGCACAAGCCAGTAACACGCAACAGACCTATGTATGTCCCCATCTGATTAACCACATAACATGCAAGAGTTACTCTGTGTGAGTACTTCCATGTTCTACCACCATGAAATAAAGCAAAGGTGATATCAGTAAGCCCACAGTTGGGACTAGAGAGAAAAAAAGATAAGAATATTCAAGTTGTCTTTGGTTAGACAACAAGAAGATAAATCAAGGCACTTTAAAGAGACTGAAAAGTTATGCCTCAGCAAAAAGAGCAGGAGTCACTAAACTTTCATGAACAGCTTTCTAAAAAGTCACAATTCCCAGAAACATGAGAAAAAAAAATCCAGAGAGTTCAAAAATCAACAGGAATCATGGACAGAAGGCTTCAGGGGAAGCAATAAAATGTGTGAAGGAAGAAAATATTTATTTTTTTTTTTCCTGTGCTTTCTTAAGTACTCCAATTCCCAACAAAAGCCATGTTGCAAGTACTGATACAGCCAACTGTATATTCTTCCTGCTGGTTCACTCTGAGCAGCACAGTGTAATTAACCTGCTGATGAAGACCTCTCTGAACCTGCCTATACTTCTGCTTTCCAGGAAAAGACATGCACAGTCATAATGGTCGGTTCTTCAGTATTGTGCCAAGTACCCACATGAACTGAGAATAGGAAAGAACTCTCAGCCAGCGTACAATGACTTTGCCAAAGTGCAGATTGGTTAGATTACATTATTTCTCACTTTCCATTTGAGACAATCTGTTTCTTATGATTCAGAGAGCAACTCAAGGATTGATCTTATGGTATGATCTTAGTCTAAGCCCACCATATTGTTTTGGTAAGCTTCTTAACGAATATTTCTGTATATTAAACTGAGTATCATTAGTACTCCTGAGAGATAAAGTAGGTTACAGGCATTCAGCAGAGATGCAGGCTCACATCATTCACCATATGGGAAGAAGATACTCTAAGTCATTCCTAAGATTACTGACAATGTATTTATATTTTATAATTGATATGAATTAACATAAAAATTATGTATGTTGGTATTTGCATCAGTTACTTGTTTATGATTTGTGCTAGATTTTCTTTTTGAAGTTTTATGTGTTTATTTATTCATTACATTCTGAAACAGAGTATTCAGTGATAATTGCTTAAAGAGTTACAGAACATTTGGTGATTTCCTTTCATATTGTTGGCAGAGAGTACAGTCTCAACACAAATGGAGAAAAAATATATACATTCACTTTAAAATTAAAAGCCCAACTCTTTCTGATTCCACCAGCATAAAATATGAGTAATTTCCCTGGTGAAGGGCAAAATGAGAGGAAAAAATGATGCCAGAATTTTAGGGAAGAGGTGTATGGCCTAACACACACTTCTAGATGCAGCAAGCTTTTCTGCTTTAGCTGTTGCAGTTCAAAACTAGGATGTGGTGAAAAGTGAAACTTCTTTTAGACTTTCAGCTGTTCACAACTGGGCTTTTGCCCAGCATGCAGATTAGCATAATTTGCTGTCTGTGTTGAAAGAAAGGTCTGTGACTCAAAACAGCAGGAGTGCTGCAAGTCAGAGCTGAGCTGCTTCAAAGAACTGAATACAGAAGTCTGAATGTTGCATTTATTTATTTTTGTTTTTATTAACAGGAAAGCTGTGTCCCATCATATCTTTGTATTCAGTCCAAGCATCTATCACCTAATTTTGTAAATGATGTTACATAGCTCGGAGATTATTATCACAGCCTAAGCTTAAAATAATAAGTTTCAACTCAATTGAAATGCAAAGACAAAATGTTGCATTCCTTTACCAGCTGAGCTTTTATTTAACACGCCAGATTAAGAAGCTTGCTCTACTTTACGGGATCAGAGTCAACACAGTTTGTACAAGAAACTCACAGATAAGGGGAAAACAGGTCTTAAGCAAACAAAATTCTCAATAAAACAAGAGGGCATTTCGCCCAACTGTGTTCTACAGAATTTATCATTAAATCTGTGCGCCTCTGCTAAGTCTGCAAAGGAAGGCTGCTGCTTTCATGTTCTGGGATAGCTAACCTGACACACTTAGTAAAACCAAACTTCTCTTTCTGATTTTTCTTTGGTTTGGTTTTGGTGTTGATGTTTTTTTTCTATGAAGCTTTAATCAACTAAGAAACACCTAAAATAAATTCACACAGCAATTTAGAACAGCATAATCTGAAGCTCCAATGGTTTTGGATTTAGCATAATGTATCTCACTATTGTGCTAAACTATCTTAAACTGCCATAGATCCATGGACTTAAAATACTATTCTTTTGTCTCCCCTGGTTAGAAAATAAATACATCTAGTTTATAACTGTACAAGCTGTTGCAAGGGGCACAGGCAATCTTAACACATTTACACTCAGAAGTGTGTTATTTCTTAAAACGATGGTTATACCCTGATTTGCATATACAGTTGTTTTCATCAGTTACTCCTCAACACTTTTCCTATAAATTTCATGCTGTTCTGCTCTTCTTAAGATGTTAAAGTATCACAAATGTTAAAAACTGAAACACAGTGAACCTAGTTTGGAAACTGCATTCTGAATACATTTATCTTTAGACAATACACGAAGAATGCTGTCTGTATATGTAAGTGGCTCAAAAGTGGGCTGTGACAGAAAGTATCCATGTAATATCAGAAATTATTATAATATGTTTAATACAGCAGGTCACCCTGTGAATAAACTAAACCAAGAAGTCAGAATTGTGTATTAGCTGGAAACCTAGACTATAGCTATGCTTATAAAAGCATCAGGTAGTCTCGATGGTTAAATTCATAAATGTTATGAGGGACTGAGACCTGGTTTCCCTAATTCCTGCTATTTAAAGTAAATTAATGCTTCATATTAAAAAACAGGGATTACTCAAGAAACCACAAGGGAAGGATGGGTGCTGCAGGAAAGAAAAGAGTCTTAGAGATCTTTTGGTTTCCTGGAAGAAAGAGGGATTAACACACAGACGTGAGGAGACAGATTCTGCTCTTGATTACAAGCAATACCATCAGTGGAATTGCTCTAATTTCATAAATACAACATTTATGGATGTGCAATCAGAATTGGGCTCAGATAGCTTTAACACAAAGATTATTACATGCAAGCTCTAACCTTAGCAAAAAAACCCTTAACTTGGGAGTAAATGGTATTAACATTTTCTTGGCCTTTTTCCATGACTATATACACTAATGGCATTAGTGTAAATGTGACTCAGACTTGGGATCCCTGGTCACTGTCGCAGCCAAGAGCCTAAGTATATGAAATCTCCTTGGCTCTGGTAAAATACTAGTGCTAAATTCTGGGAAATGATAACACTGATTCATCTCAGAACAGTCTATATATAACAGCAAGACTAGGCACACAGAAAATTATGCACTATCTTGCCTCAAGGTTAGCAACATATTCTAGTAGAAGGAAAAATGTTATTTTCATTCCCTGCAATCATGTGATAAATAGCTGCAGGGCAGATTCAGCAAGATCTCGAAGGTTGTGATTTTACAATATAATGAATGTATGTCTAGCTTCTTGCCACCTGAAAAAGCAGCAAAACAAAGCAGGACTTGTCAGTATTTTGCTTATGGTAGAAATCAGACAATGTCCAGAACCCTTCATGAGATACTGCTAGCATCGTAAATAGTTTGATTATAACATTGACTCCAATACTTCAACAGCTTGGCTTTCCAGTATATGGCGTAATTGGAAGCAGCAACCAGCAGGTATCACATGTGAATGGGAAATGTCTCCAGCTGAGTAACTACTGACGGTGAACCAAATATGTTGTCTTGTAGGTGCTTCTGGAGGCGGGGGGGATAAGAAAAAAAAGATACTGAAAAGGAGAGGATCCTTAGCTGAGTCGAATATTTGTACAGGACATGAGGCAAGCAAATTACCTACAAAGTTCAGAAGCAGAAAGAACAAAAAGAGTCACTGAATTTAAATAAAAAAGTAAGAGAGGAGACAACAGTAAAGGAATATTTTAAGAGATACAAGGGAGATTTTTAAATAAGAAACACAACATAAAACAACTGTTTATACAGATAGCTTACTAGGAAAAACAGCAAATCTTAAGAGGTGGTTTTAATGGAACAGAAACCCTTCAGTTGACATTAATTCAAGCCTTTGGGCAAATTCAGGAGACACTTTAACAAAAGTGGGAGACATATACTGAGCAGCGCATTCTTAGGAGAAGGCAGATTCAAACTACATCACAGAAAAATTGAAGAAGACAACTCAAGCTGATGACCGTTTACCTACCCTGCTATGGATGTACCATTGTTTGAATTCTACTCATTTATTGTCAAAATTGAGTAGACTGTGGATGAAATGTTTTATTCTGATCATGTTCCCTAAAAAAAAACTGGGGTTTACTGATGTACAAATTGAATACAGGCAGATCTATACCATCACCATCCCAACTTAATGGCCTGCAGTAAATTAATGTTTGATTTTGATGCTTCATACCACTCCAGTTCTGGGGGATGACTGAGTTACAACCACTGTGTGAACCTGTAATCATTGATGCAATTATGCATAGTTTGCAAAACAGTAGCATAAAATTGAAGAAGTCATAAAAATGCACTGCGGATACACCAGATAGTACTGCAAGCCTGGCAGGAACTTTTAGGTGCATGCTAATATCACCTGGGATAAATCTGAAAGCTCAACATGGACTTGGCTTTATGCTTCAACCACAGGACTAAACTGCATGGTTTTGCCAGACAGCAGGGCAGAGATTCACTTTGCCTTGCTTCAAGAGCATGAAAGAACCTAAAATAAGTACACATGTAATTCATATCCTCAGAGGCACCTTTACATTGCAAGATAGTGTAAAATGGTTTTACACTGAAGTAGGTAATGCAGTATAAAATCCAGCTAATGATAAAGTATTATAGTTTCACCTGTACGTAGCCAGCTGACATCAACCCCAAGTGTACTGTTCAGAGCTGACCTCGACCAGCTACATCAAGGTACAAAATACCTGCTTCTTCTCTCCACATGGATTTTACATTTAGACAGCTACATCACAATAACAATCTTGATGTAAAATAGACTTATTTTGCAGTGGAGATAGAACCTTAACAAAAATGAGAAAAAGGCACAGGATGTTCAAAGAGCAATGAGTGTACAGCACAGTCCAAATGTAAATGAGACCAGTTCTATCTCAGTCAATTGAGTTATGCAGACTAACACAACAACTAAATTCCTCCCTTTGTATTCTTAATATTTCTGAGAGCAGCAGAATTTACTGGAGAAAATGTCAAACAAATTGGCTATATAGATATACAAATTCATGTGACTTTTTTTTTTTTTTTTTTTGTATTTACAAGATTGTATCTTCTTCTGCAAGAGTTAATGTAGTTTGTGAAAGTTATTATGCTTTGGCTTATAAGCTTCAGCTGGTTGTGGTAGCTGTTCAAATTTCATGACAGAATGCTAACTTATCTATGCTATTGAAAAAACTAATGAGGTGGTAAATAGTTGCAGAGCAATGTTACATGTAGTGATACGCAGGTTTTGCAGGTTTCTCATTATCTATATAACTATATACATGTAAAAGTAATGAAAACCCAAGATAGGCAACCAAAGCTTAAGGCTTTAAAACTGGAGTAGAATTATGCTGCTGCTTTCAAAAGGAAATGAAATAAATTTAAGCAAGCTCAAAAAAAGCCCCTCAACATTTTAGCTGGGGTTTTATGCTAGATCTGATATCACATGGGCAGTGTTTAGGTGAAGATCACAATTAAGCTAACACAGTCAATTTATTCTCATGCTAGTTTTACTCCAGTTGACAAAATGGCAAAATGCTAAGTAGTCTGATGGCTTCCCTCTTTTATGCTTGTTGCCTATGGCTTTTAATTGAAGGTACTATCACAGCACCCCTACCAAAGTCCAAATGTCATGAATAGTAGCAAACAACAGCACAAAGCGCAGAGGATCCTCCTGAACCCCAGCTATCTTTACTGAGTATTGCAGGAAGTAAGATATAATGTTCTTCAATGGTAGAAGCTTGCTGAAATGAACGTCAACAGTAGTGAAAACAGGCTAAGCTTATAGCTTTAGGGCATTATAAATGTTTAAAAATACCAATTGTGAGATGGTGAATGCAGAGTATTTTTCAATGTGGTCACCACTGATCCAGAAAATGATAGTTCTGAAACAAGGAATTATTTCTGTGACATACTTAGGACAGACAGAAATCCTAACTGGCAACAAGAAGTACTTGGTCTGCAGTCGATCTGCACCATCAATAAATCGTCTTAGAAGGCATTGCATGAAACCACTCCGTTGAACAGTGCTCAGCATGCTGCTTTAAACAAGCACACTCAAGGATCAGTGGCATTCTTTGTATAGCACCAGCACTGCCAGGTTTCTTATTAAAAGGCTAAGTTTTCCTGCAAGTCCAGACATCCACACAGAGCTTTTAATCATTTTAAAATGTAAAGATACATAAATGTTTTCATCTATCACCACAATCTCCCTTTCAAATTGCTGAATTCAAGTAGCACTATCCAGTTACCAAATTGCAAACTCCAGTGTTCTGCTTTGTGAGTTACATTTTTTGTAGCTGTTTTTAAAATCAATTTTCTAAGTCTCAGTGAGATACCACACCTATTACAAATTGTGAATGCATTATACCACCTGTGAGAAAAGCACGAAGAATCTTCTGAAAAAAATAACAACAAAAAACCCAATAAGCAAAATATACAACAGTTATTTTGTCTGCTGGTTTTAACTATGACAGATGCAGGATGGCCACAAAAATAACTGGTAATATCCAGAAGGAAAACCTGTACCATAGTATTGCACTGTACTTCAACAGTTGTAGGTGAAGATGGATAGAGAGCATTTTGGTTTTGTATTTTTACAATACAGACATTACCTGCTCTGAAGGAATACAATTAATACGAGTCATTACACCAAATAAAACTTGTTTTAACCTTCTGTTACTCACATGTAACATGCCTATACAATATCAATCACAAGTGAATCAGATTTTGTTAGTATTAAAATGCATGTGCATAACACTAAAATACTAGCCATCTCGGTTCATCCTATACATGCCCTTAGTACTACAAGTCCACCAAGTTAAAGCCACTTCAGATTCTGACATGCAGCTTAGGGTTACATTTGTTTAATCCCTGTGTTTCAGTTTTAACCAGAAGACACTGTCCCAGTTACCATTGCTGCAAATCCACAGTTACGAAGTCAGGGCCTAGTTTTTCTGCTGTCAAATTTTGCAACACAAATTTAGTAAGCCACCAAGCTACAGACAGAAAACGTATGTTACCTATTGCAGGATTTCATTTCCTTTTCAAATGTGTATTAATAACTATAATTTGCTCTAATTGGATTCTCTTAAATATACTGGAGCAAGACGAACCAAGTATCTAGCTAGTTAAAATGGTGTTTTACTTTCCATATTATGCTTCTATCCAGATATGGTTCCAAATGCTTCAGTTCTTCATATCTTAAAGAAGCCAAATGGTTCATCAGTCCTTATCTACTGCAATGTGTGGTCACAAACTGAACTGGCAACAACACATCGTATACAAATGTGCCACTTTTCTGCTGCGACAGTATTTGAGAGGAAGTATCAAATTTCTAATGTGTGCATACATATGTTTTACCAAAAAAAAAAAAAAAAAAAAAAATTACTCAAAGAATGAAAGAAGAGATTAAAAAGAGGAACAAGAAAGGCTAGTGACAGTATATCGTAAAAGAAAGGGATGTATTTAAGCATCAGTCAAATGACACTATTTTTCATATCATTTACAGTAGATCTTAAAGACTAAAATGCTTCACATGCCATTAGTTTCTTCATAGTCTGTGATGGATTAGAATATTTCTTAATCAACTGCTAAAGCACAGGAGAAGACCAAAGCCTACATTTGAACAAAACTGAGTAATAGTGAAATCCAATGATGTCCAGCAGGGCTGCTATCAATAGATAATAACAGAATCAGGCAAATACATATGTCTTTTAAAAACTCTTCAGAAATGCCTACCTTTTTGACAGTTTCTTAGTCCAGGGATTGAAAATTCACATTAAGAAACAAAAGTTCTGATTTGTAATCAAGGAAGCAGATTAAAAACCAAAACTGTTATGAGATTTAAATTACTTCAAGTCCTGGACTGCCCCTCTACCTGGAGGCACTATGAAAACCTATACAACTCATTCAGAAGCAGTCTTGCTCTACCAGGTAAATACTATGGGCTGCATACAGTTTGTTGCAATGAATTAATTCTATAGTAAAAATAAAGAAAAAGTAAGTCTTTAAATCTCAATCATATATTTAAATCTCAATCACTTGAGATTGCCATTCACACAATTCATAGCAATACTGAATTACAGTTTCTGTAGTTGTCCACCTGAACTGTTCTAACACTTGAAAGGATGGCTATCAGAAGTGAAGAGAAACAGGATCAAAGTGAATCAAAGCTCACTTCCCTTCGCTACATCCATGTTTTTCATCTATTTTCACAATATAGACAATTGTTGCCATTTTTCAGTCATCACAGTTGGAGGAAGAAAAAAGGGCTTGTAAAATAAAAATAAAATGCCAATCACAGTAGCGGATCATCTATCTTGACTCGTTTTGTATTTCTACTGATTGACAACCAGGTGCTCTCGTAGCACACAAAAGCAAAAAAAATCAGGTGTTCATTTCAAACTGAAATGTTTGACAGATGTAACAGCTTTCTGAGATGAAGCTGATGAAATCTCAAATAGGAAAGTCCATCTCCTGTACATAGGAGAGATTACATTTCAACAGGCAAGTTTTACTGTCCTTATGCAAATGCAGATTTCCTTTATTTATTTATATTTATCTGACAGCTGTTAAAAACATGGGAAACAACTACAACTTTACTATTGGTGCATCATCTACCTCCTGCTACTCTGGATTCTGCAGGCTTCAGAGTGATCCACGTTTCAGGGTACTGTTGTCACAAACTGAAGGCAATTTCAAATTCTCTTACTGGCAACACTTGCACTTCAACGATATTTTGACCTCTATTTCTAAAATGGCAAAAGTGAACAACCTGGCAAGTGACTGAAAATTCATACCACTATGTTAGGACACATACCCAAAACAGAGAGGTAAAAGAAGCATTTTTACGCTGTGATGCAAGTGGCCAGATATAACAGAGGATAGAGATAGTAAGTTTACAGCTTCGTTTTTCTCTACTTACATTCACAGAATGAGGTATCAGGGAACATGTAGCATTTGGGAAAAACAGAAATACTCAGCACAGCACCAAAACCAAATAACTGGGGCTTCAATGTACTGTCTTCCTAAAATAGTCAGCTGTGCAAATGGCCTGATAACAACTTAAGAAAAAGAATGTTTCTGTTGATCCAGGAGCACTTGTATTCAATCCATGTTGTAAAGAAGACTTTCCCAAAGGTGAATGAGCACACTGTCTATCTTCTCTGGGCATATACTCTATTCAAATGTTATTTTTACCTACAGAAATACCTACCCTTAAAATCCTTCTCCTGACTTCAGTAAGAAAGCTAGACTGGATCATGCTCTCTACTAACAAAACAAAAAGTACTTGCACATACTCTTCACTGTATTCAGTCTTCACTAGTGTGGAATGCATATCACCCTTCTACATCCATCAGCTTCTGCAACTAGTTTAAATAGAGTATTTTCTTTCAGAAGGGGTAAATTGTGAACCCAGTGAAGCATCTAAGATTTGACATACAATCAGAAGTTACACCGTACCAATCCAACCACAGTATCAACAGAAGCAAAATCAGGTACTGCATACACAGGTGCTACCAGCTAAATATACTGTTGAAAATTATACAAAGGAAGATGTTTGCTATTTGCAGAAATTAGGCTAGATCCACAATTGGAAGTTGGGCACGTCTTCAGATATATTCATTACATGCTGCAAGAATAGGGACTGGCATAACACTGACTGGGGAAAAGTACTAAAGCCAGGGGTTTAATATCACTCTTCTCCAGAAGACACCTTATTTTACGTATCAAGGAGGTATTCACTGTAATTAAAATTCACAGTTCTGCACCTTTTTTTTTGTAGCTCCAAGACCCATTTTTGTTAGGCCAAGGTGTTTAAACTTTCTTCCAAAAAATTCTGGTAGGGGGGAAAAGGAGACTCACAAAAGACTCAGTGATTAAAGTATTCCACCATGAAGATCAGTATCAAATCCTTAATTTCTTTTCATTGTAATAATTTGATAAATAGGGCATATATAGAAGCATGTATGATAGAAACACCTTTTCATGAGAAACCCAGTTGTCTTCCTGACTTGCATGCTTTGAAGAAGCGTGGATGTTGAGGCAGAAATTTGCATCTGCCAGGTTTAGCCATTTAAAAGATATTGCTGCCAGATACCAATCTACAAGAGGTGGTAAGAGTAGGAATTACCATTACCAACTGAAGCATGAATTTCCTTTTAGATTTTTAAGAGTAATAAAGGCTATATGACTAAACAAGGCTAAATAAAGCTACTAAAGTAGCTCACTTGATAGAAAGTATCAAATTGGCAGTTTTTAAAGACTTTTTAACAATGAAGAAAAACAGTCACAGAATTAGTAACACATGAAAGCCTAGGACATAGTAAGAATGAATATACTGTAAAATTAAAAATACAAGTAGTATCTCACGATTAATTTGGTTAGAAGGAATGAAGAAGGAGGAAAGAATATCAATTTGTGTCTACGAAGCATTTTACAAATCAATACTGATAGTTTTTTTCTTACAGCTATCAGCCAGAGAGAATATCTAATTAAATTTTTTTTGGAGCAGGGAGATGTTGCTGTTTTAAGGTGCTACCTAGATTTTGCTCCTGTGATTATGGGTGAGGAATAAAGGAAGGAAAAATTAGATAGCTGATCCTCCACATTTTATCAAATTCTGCTCAAAATAAAATGATTTTTAATTCATATGAGTTGCAACTCATCTTACATGTTTTTTAGATTTTGAAAATATTCTCTTGGTGTTATCTTATGTTTTTTATAAAGCAGTTAACGTCAGGAAGAGCTACAGATGGCATAAATCAGCAGATTTATCTCCATTTTGACTTAACATCAAATACTGAACAGCTACTCTAAGAAAAGGCTCCTTATATTCCTATTGCAGCAAGAACTGTGCATATTCATGAACAACTTTCAAGAAGAAATATTAATACATATACACACACACACACACACAAAAATAAAATCAGTGTGGCATTTCACAAAAGAAATGGCAAAAGTACATCATCTCATTGGAAACTACAGAATCTACACATCAACTGCAGTCATTTCTTGATCATTTCCTGAAAACTGCTGACTTACTCAATTGTCCCTCTTTGTGCAATAGGAGATGCAAAAAACCCCACGTCAACTTGAAAACAAATCTCTCACTTTTACTCACTTGCCGGAAAAGAAACAACAGGTAAGAAAAAGAGATAGCAACACTTCTGAGACTACAATTTGAACACTTCAGTGTGACTGCAGATTAGATATTTAAACTACCTTACTGAGAAAGTTAGAGAAAAACTGAGAAAGATTTCACAGATTTTTCTATTAAGATCAACATGAAATTAATACCAAAATTACATTGGGCCAAATGCTTTGCTGACTCCTCACATCTACACATGGTTTTGTACAGGTACAAAAACATTGCTAAACAAAACAATTTATTTGAAGTTTTTGTAACTGTACAACCAACATTAGAGTGTGGTAATACGTTTATATAATTTATGTATTATGTAATGCCTGTTTTTCATAGCTCACTAGAACACCACCCATTAGAAAAAAAAAAAAAATGCAGCTACACTAGAAGGAACTATTTTACATGATATTTTAATTATAAAAGAACTGTTATGATGATATTTATTTTGTGTCAAGACAAGCACTTAAAATCTCAGTTAAGTAAGACGCTAAAGCCCTTTATGCAGCAAAAGACTTGCTAAAAGACAGCAATGGAAACAAAGATGTTCCCACTCTCAGCTTCAGTAAAATATGATAGCTGATAGCATCATTCATTTCTCATCTACAGCCTGGGAAATCATTTTCCAGTCAATGGAATGCTATTTGATGTAAACCAGAAATGAACAGATTAAATGCACACATCGGTCTACTGGGATAAATCATTCTGCATACATTCCAACACAGGCCATAAAGTCAAACCAGTAATAAAAGAAGAAAGTAATATGTGATTTTGTTTTTCTCTCCCTTTGGCAAAAATATGGACATTAAAAAATGCATGTCAGATAACTGTACTTTAGAATCAACTGAGGAAACTTCTGAGTATATATTTTGAAGTCCATTTGCTATTTTGCAGAGTGACACCAAAACTCGAGTATCACCTATAATAGGCAGGTCCACTTGGTCAGTTATATTCTGTATATTGGGTACAATTCGATCCTAGAGTGAGAAGATACAGCATATCCTGAAATAAATGAAACTTGAACTCGGCTGCTCTTGAACTGAGTTCACCTAGATGAGGACCGGTCCATCAGGTATCACGTACTTGCCCTTGAACAGAATTTGTGCAGATGAAAAGCTGTATGGCAAAAATAAGAATCCTTGAACTGATGAAGGAAATCTTAGGGTCTGAAACCTGCACTTCAGACAGGTAGGCTGTGCCCGTAAAGTTGCCGCATGTAAATGGGTCACAGTTTTCATATCTTTAACATCTGTTGTTTATACCCAAGAAAGCACATCAGGGGCAAGAAAATTAATTCCCCAATTGCTGTCAACTGAGTTAGGGAACAGCAATAAACAGCTTACTGTAAGCCTCTAGCTACAATAAAATTGCTGTCAATAAAACGTGGCTGATATGGTTTTGCTGTGCTAGAAGAACAGATTCTTCGGAAGTGAAAATCTGAAGTGGAAACAAGAAGGATCCTTCCTTGTTCCTATACACAAAAAAAAAAACATTATCACAGAATTCCAATAGTATTAAACTCTCAGGATCCAATTTACTCTCCCATGTGTGCCACAAATTTATTAGCATTTATGAAATTTTGGCTTTGCACATTCAGTATAGATGAGACCCCAGTGAATCCGATAAAATTCTTTTGCATGGGAAACATTTAAAGAGCAAGGCAGCTTGCTAAGCTTTTCCTGTCTGTATCTGTACACACAAAATATTCCCTACCCTAGTTTAGCATTTCTTCTGTCACTATTGAAAATGGTATTATAGCTTAAGGTTATGTTCAGATTTCCATTATAACCCCCCAGTTTTCACATGCTCTTAACTTTCTGAAAAATTCTTCTTTTCAGCTGAAATTTTCCATGCTTGGTCTCAGCTGAAAGATGAATTTCTTTAGACAGTTGAGCAAAATCCGTTAACCTATTTTTAAGTTATACAAGGATAAAAAGAAAATACATTGTGCACTTTCAACATTTCTAATATTTTCGTATATAGATATATAAATATATGGAACTCAGAAACCATTGAATTTTACATGCAGACATTTTTCCAGGCGAGTAGTTGAAGACCCAAGACTAACATCCATGCTAACTTATAAAACAAGTTAAACATGGAAAGGAAAAGAAACAGAGGAATTGTGTGTTTTTTTTCCTACTGAGTAGTAAAACAGGGCCACTAAAAATAATATTATGTACAGAATTATGGAATGCTATGGTTACAAAATGTTAATATTTGCAGGTGACGTAAATTCTGTACTGCTGTTCCAATGCAGATTTCCTTCATGTATACCTTGAAATTGCCACTCTCGGCATATCAAATTAGAGTCATTAACATTTTCAGCTGTTTTTTTTTTTTTTTTTTTTT
>JACDJE010000389.1:528259-543225 GCA_016647715.1 Pavo muticus
AAAAAAAAAAAAAAAAAAAACTTTAGTGTGGAATGCATTCAGCCCCAAATCCTTAATTTCTGCCAACAGAGCACAGAAGTAAAAGGACGGTGACAACATATTTTCAGCTTTCCTGAAAGTACTAGAACTGTACACATTTCCAGAATTTACAAATCATCATCTTGACTCATAAGACTTACGATGTGCTGTCTTTCTTGAAGACATCATCTGAAGTCATTTGGACTTCAAGGATGTGCTTCATTCCCATCACTTGAAAGTTAAACACATTTCTAAATGCTATTTGCTTAGGAATGCAGACTGAAGGTTTTGCTCAAAACCTTCACTGAAACTTATTTTACAAACTGTTTTATTTGCCAGTGCTGTGCTTCAAATCTGATTAAATGAAGTTATAATTTAAAACTGGGATAGCCACAGCAAATTGGCCATAATTTCTTTTATTATTTAATCTGTTGTTAACCTAATGATACTGAGTAGGAGGCTTTTGTCTGTTTATTTGCTTTTTATAAAAAGGTCTTTCATTCTGAAGAATACACGTCGTATTCTACTATATTTCTATGCAGTTGTTTGGTGTACTGACTTACTAATTTCTAGTGCATTTTAAAGTTCAATCACATTCTGAAAAGAACACTGATTGAGAAGCCTGCATAGATTTCAGCATTCTTTATGAGTCATAACACTGATTTTGGAAGCTTAGCTATATGAGCTGGTGGTGTGTAACATCCTTTCCATACTCCTAATTATGTGAATTAGCATTTAGAACAATCCCAAGTTCAAGTATTCAAAAATGCTCTTTTCAGAGCATCCACCAGGTTTACTGCAAGATAGGCACTTGAAGAAGGCTTTGGTTTTTATACTGGGTACTTCTGAAACATCAACCTGTGCAATTCAAAAAGACATGTGAAGAAAAGACTTAACCACAGAATTTCCTCTAAAATTATCAACAATAACACAGAATTTGCCCAGTAAAAAATACTAATACATTTGTATTGAACAACAGATTTCTGAATTCTAAAGGCTTTCTGACACAGGTCCCAGTTCTAACAGATTTCTAGGGCCCAGCTCCCATTAGAAATAATAGGATTTTGTTTGAATGAAGTCAAAGTGGGGACTTGGGTCTCATTTCTATACCAGTTTTAATTTAGTCATCTGCAAGATACACTTCGTGTATATTTTGCTTGAACTGAAAGAAATTTGAAGTAGAAACATAGGACGCTAGCATTTCTTAGATGAACACTAATCCTATATTTCTTCTTTCCCTATTTCAACACCCTCCACAATTCCCACACTCTTTGCAAACCACACACAAAAAAATTACCCAAAATACAAGTAATTTACTACAACTTCCAGCATAAGACACAGAAAAGAATTATTTAAAACTTCAAGAAAACAGAATTAAATATCTCTTTATGAAGGAATTTAAAAGGGAAAAAAAAAAAAAAAAGTGTTTCCAATAGTGTGACATTAGTTTTAACTACTGTTCAGTAAGATTTCTATTTTAAGTCTGAATATTTTGCTTAAAGGACATACTCTATTAAAAAAATCTATTTAAAAGACCTATGAAAGACCTATGAAAGAGTATTTAACTGCAGTGCCAGTGAATGTTAGCCAAGATGCATCCTAATCCCAGGAATTACAGAAAGAATAGTACAAAGACTGCTAATGATTACTGCCATTGTTGGCTGCACTCCTCCAGCCAAAAGTGCTAAGGGGGCATAAGGTTACTTCCTGTAACATGCATCACTGGGAAAAAAACAACAACAAAACCTCAGCACCACCTCCTCCTTACCCACAGAATAAAAGTACATAAACTCAGTTTAAATAACTGTCTGCCTAAGGAAGAGTTATACTTGCAGTTAGACATAATATTGCAGCTTTAGCAGGGAGTGATTCAAATCACATGATATGAATATTTGCTGACTTCAGAGAGGATTTAATAAGACTTCAGTGAAACCTGAATCACGTCCATATAGAGGAATATAGATGATTATTAAAATGAAACCAATATATTTAATGTAATGAACACAAGTAACTGAAAATACTGCCTGTAGGGTGTTTTTCTGTTCGTTTGTTTGTTTCCTAAATTATATTTTGCTCATATTCAATTTCACTGTGCAGAGCATATACATTCTGTCAGGTAAATAATATTTCAGACCTTAACTTCCCCAATATACTGTGGGGAATTAAGTCTGAGTTTCTTAATAGAGTTTGGAGAGCTAATTTAAGATAATTTAACAACATCTCTGAACAGAAAAGGAATGCGTGGGTTGGGGGTGTTACATTTCGTAACTAAACCGGGGGGAAAAAAAAATCTCATGAAAACTTCAGCCAAGTAACCACTGATTATGCAGAGCTCTTCTACAGATTATTTTTGTTTGTTTTAAATGAGATCTTTTCTTAAACTTAAGCAGACAGTATGTATATGGTGCTGTACAGCAGCTTAAAAACTGCTCCCGGAGTACACCACAACTTCAATTTCTTAGAAAGCTGACGGTTTTGTGAGAACCTTCTTAGATGTTTTCAGTATCTCACTGTATCAGTTGTCTCAGAGTAGTTACTTTAGCAGAACTGCCTCAAAAGTACTTGTTTTATTCTTAGTATCTTGTTAGTGTGACACCTTACAGATACCCAAAGTCAAGACACAGTTCTGGGTACATCACATTCATCTCAGATAAGGCTAATGCAACAGCAAGAGAATGACTTTATCCTAAACTTGGCTACTGTCAAAATCTTTTTGCAAAGACAAGCCTAAATGTGTCTTGCTTGATTCTGTAAGATTCATATCTCTAATAAATTCTGAGAAATCACCATAACTTGGTGGGTACAATGCCAACAGGCATACAAAAGTGATTCCTAACACCTAAGAAGTTGGTGCAGTGGAAGCTAAGCACTTGGAAAGCTGCTTTGTAAACACACGAACTTAACTACTGACCAGTCCAGTGCAACTACCATTAAATAAAAGGTTCTTTGGCTGGAATATCAGCTTGGTCCTTCCCTCCCCCATTTTCCTACCTACTGCAGGACTGGCACCGGGCCAGCGTAAGCGACATAGTACCTTAGTGCCATCTACAGGCTATATTGACATTCTAATTTAGTGGCAAAAGACAAGCACCAATAAAATAAATTAGACAGCGCTGCATTTAAATCTTTATTAGCAAGGAATTATTAGACCTAAGAAAAACTAATGCTGGATTTAGTTGAAATATGAGTTTCTCAGCCTCCTAATCCCTCTTCATATGGCGTATTTCACAGTTTAAAACGAGTTATGACAGATCACTTATGCATTACTAAGATGAGAAAATATTTACAATGGGCTGACTTCTTTCTGCATAATTCAGATGTATTCAGAGAACGCGTTCCTTTTGAAAGTATGCTTTGGCCATTTTTTCAAAATATGCAACAAACTGTCTATGCAATACCAACTTTAATCTATTACAACAAAATCATTTAAACTCAAAACAGAGGAAGACTTCCGTATGGCTTAGTTAAATTCTACAAACAAACCACATGCTTCACAGATGAAGTAGCTTGGAAAGTCAGCTGTCTTTGTTAGGGAAAAAAAATTAACCCCTTTAGTAGCACTAACTTAACAAAGTTCCATATCAGCTTGAACTGTAAAAGAAACTCAAGCCAACTCACTTTGAAATTTGACATTGAATGTACACATCCCTTCAATCTCAAAACAGTCACGTTTTTCTGACTGAAATTTGGCATAAAAGAGGTTTTTTCTTCAATAACATTTACATTTGGATAGTCAAATACTGGGGAGAAAAAAAAAACAACATGTCTGTTTATGCATATGCATGTGCATATGCAGGGACACATACAGTCCTTTAACAATCAGTAATCTTCAGAATCCAAAGTACCAGAGGCTTTTTGAAAATTTGTGGGCAAGCCCCAGGTAAGTGATAATGGGGTTGAGTTTATTTTTTTGTTTGGTTGGTTGGTTTCATTTTTTNAAAAAAAAATGCAGCTACACTAGAAGGAACTATTTTACATGATATTTTAATTATAAAAGAACTGTTATGATGATATTTATTTTGTGTCAAGACAAGCACTTAAAATCTCAGTTAAGTAAGACGCTAAAGCCCTTTATGCAGCAAAAGACTTGCTAAAAGACAGCAATGGAAACAAAGATGTTCCCACTCTCAGCTTCAGTAAAATATGATAGCTGATAGCATCATTCATTTCTCATCTACAGCCTGGGAAATCATTTTCCAGTCAATGGAATGCTATTTGATGTAAACCAGAAATGAACAGATTAAATGCACACATCGGTCTACTGGGATAAATCATTCTGCATACATTCCAACACAGGCCATAAAGTCAAACCAGTAATAAAAGAAGAAAGTAATATGTGATTTTGTTTTTCTCTCCCTTTGGCAAAAATATGGACATTAAAAAATGCATGTCAGATAACTGTACTTTAGAATCAACTGAGGAAACTTCTGAGTATATATTTTGAAGTCCATTTGCTATTTTGCAGAGTGACACCAAAACTCGAGTATCACCTATAATAGGCAGGTCCACTTGGTCAGTTATATTCTGTATATTGGGTACAATTAGATCCTAGAGTGAGAAGATACAGCATATCCTGAAATAAATGAAACTTGAACTCGGCTGCTCTTGAACTGAGTTCACCTAGATGAGGACCGGTCCATCAGGTATCACGTACTTGCCCTTGAACAGAATTTGTGCAGATGAAAAGCTGTATGGCAAAAATAAGAATCCTTGAACTGATGAAGGAAATCTTAGGGTCTGAAACCTGCACTTCAGACAGGTAGGCTGTGCCCGTAAAGTTGCCGCATGTAAATGGGTCACAGTTTTCATATCTTTAACATCTGTTGTTTATACCCAAGAAAGCACATCAGGGGCAAGAAAATTAATTCCCCAATTGCTGTCAACTGAGTTAGGGAACAGCAATAAACAGCTTACTGTAAGCCTCTAGCTACAATAAAATTGCTGTCAATAAAACGTGGCTGATATGGTTTTGCTGTGCTAGAAGAACAGATTCTTCGGAAGTGAAAATCTGAAGTGGAAACAAGAAGGATCCTTCCTTGTTCCTATACACAAAAAAAAAAACATTATCACAGAATTCCAATAGTATTAAACTCTCAGGATCCAATTTACTCTCCCATGTGTGCCACAAATTTATTAGCATTTATGAAATTTTGGCTTTGCACATTCAGTATAGATGAGACCCCAGTGAATCCGATAAAATTCTTTTGCATGGGAAACATTTAAAGAGCAAGGCAGCTTGCTAAGCTTTTCCTGTCTGTATCTGTACACACAAAATATTCCCTACCCTAGTTTAGCATTTCTTCTGTCACTATTGAAAATGGTATTATAGCTTAAGGTTATGTTCAGATTTCCATTATAACCCCCCAGTTTTCACATGCTCTTAACTTTCTGAAAAATTCTTCTTTTCAGCTGAAATTTTCCATGCTTGGTCTCAGCTGAAAGATGAATTTCTTTAGACAGTTGAGCAAAATCCGTTAACCTATTTTTAAGTTATACAAGGATAAAAAGAAAATACATTGTGCACTTTCAACATTTCTAATATTTTCGTATATAGATATATAAATATATGGAACTCAGAAACCATTGAATTTTACATGCAGACATTTTTCCAGGCGAGTAGTTGAAGACCCAAGACTAACATCCATGCTAACTTATAAAACAAGTTAAACATGGAAAGGAAAAGAAACAGAGGAATTGTGTGTTTTTTTTCCTACTGAGTAGTAAAACAGGGCCACTAAAAATAATATTATGTACAGAATTATGGAATGCTATGGTTACAAAATGTTAATATTTGCAGGTGACGTAAATTCTGTACTGCTGTTCCAATGCAGATTTCCTTCATGTATACCTTGAAATTGCCACTCTCGGCATATCAAATTAGAGTCATTAACATTTTCAGCTGTTTTTTTTTTTTTTTTTTTTTNNAAAAAAAAAAAAAAAAAAAACTTTAGTGTGGAATGCATTCAGCCCCAAATCCTTAATTTCTGCCAACAGAGCACAGAAGTAAAAGGACGGTGACAACATATTTTCAGCTTTCCTGAAAGTACTAGAACTGTACACATTTCCAGAATTTACAAATCATCATCTTGACTCATAAGACTTACGATGTGCTGTCTTTCTTGAAGACATCATCTGAAGTCATTTGGACTTCAAGGATGTGCTTCATTCCCATCACTTGAAAGTTAAACACATTTCTAAATGCTATTTGCTTAGGAATGCAGACTGAAGGTTTTGCTCAAAACCTTCACTGAAACTTATTTTACAAACTGTTTTATTTGCCAGTGCTGTGCTTCAAATCTGATTAAATGAAGTTATAATTTAAAACTGGGATAGCCACAGCAAATTGGCCATAATTTCTTTTATTATTTAATCTGTTGTTAACCTAATGATACTGAGTAGGAGGCTTTTGTCTGTTTATTTGCTTTTTATAAAAAGGTCTTTCATTCTGAAGAATACACGTCGTATTCTACTATATTTCTATGCAGTTGTTTGGTGTACTGACTTACTAATTTCTAGTGCATTTTAAAGTTCAATCACATTCTGAAAAGAACACTGATTGAGAAGCCTGCATAGATTTCAGCATTCTTTATGAGTCATAACACTGATTTTGGAAGCTTAGCTATATGAGCTGGTGGTGTGTAACATCCTTTCCATACTCCTAATTATGTGAATTAGCATTTAGAACAATCCCAAGTTCAAGTATTCAAAAATGCTCTTTTCAGAGCATCCACCAGGTTTACTGCAAGATAGGCACTTGAAGAAGGCTTTGGTTTTTATACTGGGTACTTCTGAAACATCAACCTGTGCAATTCAAAAAGACATGTGAAGAAAAGACTTAACCACAGAATTTCCTCTAAAATTATCAACAATAACACAGAATTTGCCCAGTAAAAAATACTAATACATTTGTATTGAACAACAGATTTCTGAATTCTAAAGGCTTTCTGACACAGGTCCCAGTTCTAACAGATTTCTAGGGCCCAGCTCCCATTAGAAGTAATAGGATTTTGTTTGAATGAAGTCAAAGTGGGGACTTGGGTCTCATTTCTATACCAGTTTTAATTTAGTCATCTGCAAGATACACTTCGTGTATATTTTGCTTGAACTGAAAGAAATTTGAAGTAGAAACATAGGACGCTAGCATTTCTTAGATGAACACTAATCCTATATTTCTTCTTTCCCTATTTCAACACCCTCCACAATTCCCACACTCTTTGCAAACCACACACAAAAAAATTACCCAAAATACAAGTAATTTACTACAACTTCCAGCATAAGACACAGAAAAGAATTATTTAAAACTTCAAGAAAACAGAATTAAATATCTCTTTATGAAGGAATTTAAAAGGGAAAAAAAAAAAAAAAAGTGTTTCCAATAGTGTGACATTAGTTTTAACTACTGTTCAGTAAGATTTCTATTTTAAGTCTGAATATTTTGCTTAAAGGACATACTCTATTAAAAAAATCTATTTAAAAGACCTATGAAAGACCTATGAAAGAGTATTTAACTGCAGTGCCAGTGAATGTTAGCCAAGATGCATCCTAATCCCAGGAATTACAGAAAGAATAGTACAAAGACTGCTAATGATTACTGCCATTGTTGGCTGCACTCCTCCAGCCAAAAGTGCTAAGGGGGCATAAGGTTACTTCCTGTAACATGCATCACTGGGAAAAAAACAACAACAAAACCTCAGCACCACCTCCTCCTTACCCACAGAATAAAAGTACATAAACTCAGTTTAAATAACTGTCTGCCTAAGGAAGAGTTATACTTGCAGTTAGACATAATATTGCAGCTTTAGCAGGGAGTGATTCAAATCACATGATATGAATATTTGCTGACTTCAGAGAGGATTTAATAAGACTTCAGTGAAACCTGAATCACGTCCATATAGAGGAATATAGATGATTATTAAAATGAAACCAATATATTTAATGTAATGAACACAAGTAACTGAAAATACTGCCTGTAGGGTGTTTTTCTGTTCGTTTGTTTGTTTCCTAAATTATATTTTGCTCATATTCAATTTCACTGTGCAGAGCATATACATTCTGTCAGGTAAATAATATTTCAGACCTTAACTTCCCCAATATACTGTGGGGAATTAAGTCTGAGTTTCTTAATAGAGTTTGGAGAGCTAATTTAAGATAATTTAACAACATCTCTGAACAGAAAAGGAATGCGTGGGTTGGGGGTGTTACATTTCGTAACTAAACCGGGGGGAAAAAAAAATCTCATGAAAACTTCAGCCAAGTAACCACTGATTATGCAGAGCTCTTCTACAGATTATTTTTGTTTGTTTTAAATGAGATCTTTTCTTAAACTTAAGCAGACAGTATGTATATGGTGCTGTACAGCAGCTTAAAAACTGCTCCCGGAGTACACCACAACTTCAATTTCTTAGAAAGCTGACGGTTTTGTGAGAACCTTCTTAGATGTTTTCAGTATCTCACTGTATCAGTTGTCTCAGAGTAGTTACTTTAGCAGAACTGCCTCAAAAGTACTTGTTTTATTCTTAGTATCTTGTTAGTGTGACACCTTACAGATACCCAAAGTCAAGACACAGTTCTGGGTACATCACATTCATCTCAGATAAGGCTAATGCAACAGCAAGAGAATGACTTTATCCTAAACTTGGCTACTGTCAAAATCTTTTTGCAAAGACAAGCCTAAATGTGTCTTGCTTGATTCTGTAAGATTCATATCTCTAATAAATTCTGAGAAATCACCATAACTTGGTGGGTACAATGCCAACAGGCATACAAAAGTGATTCCTAACACCTAAGAAGTTGGTGCAGTGGAAGCTAAGCACTTGGAAAGCTGCTTTGTAAACACACGAACTTAACTACTGACCAGTCCAGTGCAACTACCATTAAATAAAAGGTTCTTTGGCTGGAATATCAGCTTGGTCCTTCCCTCCCCCATTTTCCTACCTACTGCAGGACTGGCACCGGGCCAGCGTAAGCGACATAGTACCTTAGTGCCATCTACAGGCTATATTGACATTCTAATTTAGTGGCAAAAGACAAGCACCAATAAAATAAATTAGACAGCGCTGCATTTAAATCTTTATTAGCAAGGAATTATTAGACCTAAGAAAAACTAATGCTGGATTTAGTTGAAATATGAGTTTCTCAGCCTCCTAATCCCTCTTCATATGGCGTATTTCACAGTTTAAAACGAGTTATGACAGATCACTTATGCATTACTAAGATGAGAAAATATTTACAATGGGCTGACTTCTTTCTGCATAATTCAGATGTATTCAGAGAACGCGTTCCTTTTGAAAGTATGCTTTGGCCATTTTTTCAAAATATGCAACAAACTGTCTATGCAATACCAACTTTAATCTATTACAACAAAATCATTTAAACTCAAAACAGAGGAAGACTTCCGTATGGCTTAGTTAAATTCTACAAACAAACCACATGCTTCACAGATGAAGTAGCTTGGAAAGTCAGCTGTCTTTGTTAGGGAAAAAAAATTAACCCCTTTAGTAGCACTAACTTAACAAAGTTCCATATCAGCTTGAACTGTAAAAGAAACTCAAGCCAACTCACTTTGAAATTTGACATTGAATGTACACATCCCTTCAATCTCAAAACAGTCACGTTTTTCTGACTGAAATTTGGCATAAAAGAGGTTTTTTCTTCAATAACATTTACATTTGGATAGTCAAATACTGGGGAGAAAAAAAAAACAACATGTCTGTTTATGCATATGCATGTGCATATGCAGGGACACATACAGTCCTTTAACAATCAGTAATCTTCAGAATCCAAAGTACCAGAGGCTTTTTGAAAATTTGTGGGCAAGCCCCAGGTAAGTGATAATGGGGTTGAGTTTATTTTTTTGTTTGGTTGGTTGGTTTCATTTTTTGTGTTTTTTTTTTTTTAATAATTATTATAATTTTTTTTTGTTCCCCCCATAATATAACTAAGCTAAATTAGACTGAAACAAAAAAAGAACATACTGGCACTTTTAATACTGGTTGATCGGGCACTTGTATGCAGTACTTATAGACCAGTAAAAGTGCTCGTTTACCTGTCTGGTGTGTAAGGGGCCCTTTGTCTTGAAGCCTCCTTGGGAACTGCACTCTGAGGCACTGAAGTGATCTGAACTAGTGGAAGAGCGTTTGGAAAGGGTGTCACAGCCACCAACAAAGGTGTTGTCCAAAGGGAGTTCCTGAATCACATGGTGCTTTTTCACTGAAACGGGAGTGTCAGGTTTGAGATGAAAAGCAGACTGTGGAGAGGCAGATTTGTAATGCTTGGCAAGATCAGGACTGTTAGGCTTAAAGGTTGTTGGTGGTGCTGTGCCCCAATCAAATCTTCCTATACTTTGCTCCTCCAGCTCCGCTGGAAGGCTTATTGTCCCGTTGATGGGTTCGTGAACTGCATCATCAGGTTTGGACTCCTCAATGGTCACAAAGTTCAAAAGAGAACTCTTCGGAGATTTCCTTTTCTTCCTTTTCTTTTTCTTGTTTTGCTTGTTCTCCTGATTGGGAGACATCCATTCAGCACCTTGCTTGCTCCTCTGGGCAGCTTTGAATCTGGATGCGTGCCGGCAGCGAACGAGAACAGTGACAAATATCACCACTATGACAACCATGGCACCTGCCACAATAGCAATCATGATCGTGAGATAGTCCTCGTTTTGGTAGGGTTGGCTACTGTCTCCTATGTTCCGGTCCAGAGGCGTTTCCATAGTCCTGCGTATCAAGTCATAAATATAAGAGGCATTTCCAGCAGTATCATTTACATACAAAAAAACAAGCACAAGAGTATGCAAAGATTTGGGATAACCCAAATCACTTATGTTGACAACTAAGCGATGCAGCCCCACATCATTAGGAGTCGGTTTTTCTTCCAGAGTGATGTTACCTGTCACTGGATCAATCCGAAACAAACCTTTGTTATTTCCACTCACTATTGTGTACTTCAGTTCAGCGTTCATTCCGGTGTCGATATCTACTGCAAACACTTCTGCTACCACTGATCCTGGAATTGCTGAGAGTGGCACCAGCTTAAAAGAAGTATTAGAAGGCGGGTAGATGACAACAGGACTGTTATCATTAACATCCATGACATTTATGGTCACTTTCGCTGTAGAAGAGCGAGGAGGTTGTCCTCCATCAACTGCCTTAACATCGAAGGTGTAGGAGCTCTGCTGCTCTCGATCAAAAGAAACATTGGACTTTATAACTCCAGAGAAGGGATCCAGCACGAAGTTGTCGTTGTCATTGAGGATGGAAAGGGTCACCGCTTTGTTTTCCCCAGCATCTGCATCTGTCACTGTGATCACCCCCACAGTGCTATACTTTGGTAGGTTCTCCGATACAAAAAACTGGAAATGATTATGAGTAAATTTGGGACTGTTGTCATTTTCATCCAACACAGTAACAATTACAGCTGCTTGACTCTGCAAAGGAGGGGTGCCATTGTCTCGGGCTGTAACAGTGAAAATGAAACGCTCCTGTTCTTCTCTGTCAAAAACTCTGGAGGCTGTCAAAACTCCCGTCTTTCGATCCAGATCGAAAAAAGAGGCATTAGGGCCAAGCTGATAAACAATGTCTGCATTTTTCCCACTGTCTTCATCTGTGGCACTAATAGTTGTTAAGTATAGACCACGACGGTTGTTTTCAGAAACTGACAGCTCAATTACAGGCTGGCTGAAAATCGGAGGGTTGTCATTTTCATCCTCCAGCTTAACTCTTACCAGGGCAGTCTGGTTCAAACTGGGCTTGCCAGAATCAGAAGCAACAATTTTAAAGCTGAATTCTTTGGTGCCCTCATAGTCCAACAAGGAAGAGGTCTCTAACAAATACTGGTTGTCGTAAACTGCCTTCAGGTGGAAGGGGACCTCTCTCTCAATGAAACAGATCACTTTGCCATTCACATCAGTGTCCTTATCTGAAACCGTAATTAGGGCAATCTTTGTATTGACAGGATCTTTCTCAGATAAGTACACTGTGCCATTGATGGGACTTATTATGTACCTGAGGTCTATGTTCGGAGGGTTATCGTTTACATCAGTGACATTGATGGTCACAGTTGCTCGAGCTGGTGTAGAGCTGCCATCACTAGCCAGCACTGTCACTTTGTGAATAGCAGTCTCTTCCCGATCTAAGGACCTCTGAACCGTGATCAGCCCTGTGGTGTTGTTTAAAGCAAAAAATCTTTTGGTTGCAGGGGCAACTTGGGCACCAAAAATATATCTGATTTCTGCATTGCTTCCTATATCTGCATCTGTAGCATGAAGCTGAATTACAGAAGTGCCTACGGGCGCATTCTCTGGTATATGAACCTCTACTTGACTCTCTTTAAAAACTGGCCTGTTATCATTGACATCACTTACTGTGACTTGCAGGATAGCTGTGCTGGATTTCTGCGGGGTACCTCCATCCTCCACTTTGATTTTCATCACGTAGGTGTCCTTCTGCTCTCTATCCAAGTTCTGCTGCACAATCAGTTGAGGCCATTTCTCTCCTTCTGGAGTTTCTACAATATCCAGTCCAAAGACACTCTGCCCGTTCAACAACTCGTAGTGCTGTACACCATTGAAACCTGTATCAGGATCTGTTGCTGATGGAATCGGAAAGCGACTGTTGATCAGAGTGTTTTCTGGTATGGAGATATTGATGACAGGGGATGGAAACATAGGTGCATTGTCATTAGTATCCTTCACAATTATTTTTATCTTGATCAGCCTAAAAAAGTCATTGGGGAGAATCACCACTTCAAGTTCAAAGAAACACTCGTTTTCTTCTGCATAGGAAGCACCAGCACAGAGTTTCTCTCTGTCTATTCTGTTCGATGTTGTAAAGATCTCCCCGGTGGTACTGGACACTTTGACCAGAGGGGCATCCCCTGCTTTGGACACCAGTCTGTAGACAAGGCTGGCACTGGTCCCCGTGGCAGCATTGATGTGAGAAATGTTCAGATCCTTTGGTATGTTTCCTATGGGGACGTTTTCAGGCAGCTCCTCTCTAATAGTGTAAATAAGTTCTTGAGCTACAGCAGAATCCAGCCTTAAACAGGCAGTCAAAGCGGCCAACAAGTAAAATTCCCTCAGGTCCATGATAATGTTTTTATTCTCTTTTCCTGGATTTTAGGACTTAAAGGTTTCCACACAGAAATGATGCGTGATTTGCAAGAGGAGGCATGCATGGACTGCAGGATGCATTACAGCTCATTTCTTATTTGGAGATAGCACTGTCAACACAACCACACAGAAGAGCATTATTGGTTTTTAAGGTATGACAAATCCACAATTTCCAACTACTACTTGTTTTTGCAAGGCACGCTTGCAGCAGTATGCTCTCCTACTGCTCCCCTTTACAAGCAATCCCTCTGGACAAATGCACTAATATCCCATTGGCTGCGTTTGCAGAGAGCGAGAACAGAAATAACTACTTGCAGGATTAAGGGTAGCTGCAGTTTCAACACGTACTTTCTGAATAATTTCTTGGCACACCGTGTAATCCGTAACGTGCGTTTCCCCTCTACCCTCCTCCACCCAGTCATTTGGTGCAAGTAAAAATCTTCCTGTACTTCTGCTGGATTCTAACTGCTATGGCAGCTGCCAAATGTCATTTGCTGTTTGCTTCCATACGTATTTTTCAGCTCTTGCTAACCAGATTTCTCTCTGCTCCCTGTGCCTTGCATCCCCCACTACTGTGATCGTACTGGGAAATAACCACCCGGACATGCTGCTGCTGCAGCAGTCGTCACTGGCGACTTCACATCCCTGTTAACTGACGAGACAATAACAGGACTTACAGTTTCTCACACTCTCAGCTCAGTGTATCCTCTCCAGATGTTGGATACTTCCCCTTCTGTTTAATAACCTTAAACTTTATTTGTTTGTTTTAAAACGCGGTCTAAACCAAGGGGGGTTGGAAATTCCAAATGCAACTTAGGAGCAGCCAGTATGTTTACAGACGGAGGGGGTGAATATATTTTCTGAATATGAGGGGAGGAAAAAAGGTACAGCCTTTCAGCCTTTCTCCATTGAGACTGATCTCCCTTTAGGATGTTATTAGCAGCTGCCACATAAATACCGCAGACTAATAATGCAGGTTAAAGAAAAAAAAAAAAAAAAAAAAAAAAAAAAAAGCGACAGAAGGACTTGTGTTTGCATGCTCTGCTAGCTGCGAATTACCCGGGTGCAAGGCTCCAGCACCTGCAGTTTGGGGGAACCGGGCACCCTCAGCACTAACCTTATCTGCATTAAGCAGCACGGGAGCTGCTGCCCGTGATTACTTCCAGCAGAGTGATGCAGGTAGGGATGCAGAGACAGGGAGTAGGTGAGCCTCTGCCACCAGCACCAACTGAATCCGAAATACTGATCATTTCCCTAGATAAATACACTGCGTGTTGGCTCTGATTATTATTATTTTTTTTAAATGAAATGCATCACGGTGTATGGGTAACTTTGCACTTACGTTGGTTGTCTACCTTTGACGATCTGCTGCAGCTAAGCAATGATCTGTTCCAGCAGATACAGCACAATGCATCTGGTAAACCACCAGTTTTGGAGAAATCAGCAGCAGCCAAATGCTTCCTCCTTCAGATATGTGTTGCTTCGGGGTGGCAAATTAGCAACTCCAGGGAACAAATTCACAGTTCCGTCGTTAGTCATCCTCTCCACGTTTCATTTCTATTAAGCGGCGATCCTTCGGGTACTTAACGCGCACGCAACAGCGCAAACAAGCAGCAAGCAAAAATCCGGTGCACTTCTTTAGATGGGGAGTATTCTCCACTCTGCACTGCACACAATTTCCATCCCTCTCTCACCACAGCAGAGACAGCTACATCAAGTCTGCAACTTCTTACTGGAAATGACAGAGTTGGTCTGGCGGTGCTTCTCTCCCCCTTCTTACCTATGGGGTGATAGTTGCCCACATTAAGGAAAAAAAAAAAAAAAAAAAAAAAAAAAAAAAAAG
>JACDJE010000389.1:543838-622232 GCA_016647715.1 Pavo muticus
TTTTTTTTTTTTTTTTTTTTTTTTTTAATTGGATGGGAGTGGGGGAGTTCAGCGAGCGCGCCGTCCGCGCTGCGCGGAGGAGAGCGCTCGGGGCGACGGTGGCCGCGCACTCTCCGCGGCCTGCCCGCCCGCCGCCCGCAGCAAGCAGGCTGCCCCGGCCCGCCGCTGCGTGGTTCGGCTTTATATTTAATACATGCCTTTTCATCTATAATTCACGCTGCTCAGACTCCAGCCACTTCTCGGCTCCCATTTACGCCTGCACACCTTTCTCCTTCCCCTTCCCGAAGGGTCAGCTGAGATACTTGCTGAAGGAAGGGGAGAGCTGTTTTCGCTGGTTGTGTTTTTGTCTGCTTAAACATCGAGCTGGAAAACACTTCTCTGTGGTCTGATAAATAATAAAAGTGATCATTTCTCCTTCCCTGTAAATGACACAGGTAAATTATCCAGCTAGCCACAAAGCAGCATCACATGCCTGGAAGATGGTGTAATAAAATGCCGATGTGTTATGATACGACTGACCTCAAAAGTGTGACAAGAGGATGATTATAGTGCTTTATATATAGTGCATTATATGTAGTGCATTTTTAAACATTTTCTGAAGCATGAATGAATCTTCATTTGACTGTGCTTTTATTGCTAGCTTTTCTCAGCTTGAACTTGCGAGCCGTATCATGCAGTACCTAACCAATTTACTATGCCCAGATACATGGCCACGCTGGCTGCTGTTTCTGGTTAAACCTTTCAAATATATGTGCATACAAAAAGAAAGGATAACATCGGTATTTATCTTCTTCCATGTGCAATATTGTAACTAAAAAGTGTCTGCTGTTTCAGTTGATGGCATTGGCCAGCAAGAGATCCAAGTTACTGCCTCGAAGATTTTAGAAGATTTTATGTTTTCAGATGCAGGCTCCTGCCTTCAGATTCCTATATACATACACACGTAAGGCGCAGTGTTAGGCAGTGGTGGAAGCTCCTCATATCTGTTAGAGGTCAGTAACTTGCATGGCTTGGTTTTGTGTGGCACATAGTGATATTACTGTGGTACGTTCCCTTGGAAGTGATACAGACTGATAATACACTCTGTATGTGAACACTGCAATCCTGTTGTTGCATGATGTGTAAAGATTAAGCAGTCTTAGTTTTGCAGTGCTTTGTATTTGTGTCTGAAAGACTCCTATTACAGACAGAGAGAAAAAAATTGATCCTGGTTTTGATGACATCAAGTAATGGTAGCAAACGGAACTGAATCTAATAATAGTTTAGGAAAAATGTTCATTATGTAATACAGGAAGGATGGCTAGAGCCCCAGCATTGAAAGTCAAGCAAGTGACACAAAGGAGCAACCTCACTGCCAAACCACTTAGAAAAAAGAATTCTGTGAATGAATTAAGTATGTGATCCTTTCGTCTTCTAAAATACAAAGCAGAACAGCCATTAATAAAGAAGATAATTAGGACTGCGAGCTTTCTGTGTAATGCAGTCTGCTTCTGAAATATGGCGTGTTTATGTATGCATTAATAATGCACACATTTTTTCTGACACTAGTCATATCACAGCAGTATGGCATCACAGACGTTTTATAGCCTCATTCTAGTAACATCACAGACATATAACATTCTTATTCTAATCACACCATAGCTATTTCAATGTCACATTGTAGTCACATCACATACCCTGGTAATAATTATTTAACTTTATTGCTAAGCTGAATAGTTTTCTGTTTGCTCAAGGATGACTTTAACTTGTAGTCAGAACTGATTACCACATGCTCATAAATGAGCTCTTCTCATGTACGCAGGGTTAACCTGTGTTAGGAAGGGAAAAAACTGAAATTTCAGAGAACTAATCATGGTTGGATTCGAGCTTCCAATGGTCACGAATCAGAATAGTACAACATTTCCGTTGTTTTCTGAAGCTACATTAGAAAGCCAGAGGTGTTTACTTGAAGTTCTGCCATGTTAATGTTTATGTGCTTGCTTTAAAATGCTGTAGTTCTTTAACTAATCATGCATTGTTAACCTCTTGGAAAAGGCAGCGCTTCAGACTACAGTGTTTGCACAGCAGATTGTAAAATTGTGTCTCAGAGCACCAAGGGGGCTAGAACTGCCACGACTACTTCTAATAATATTGGAAGAAAATTAATAGAAGCTCAAGTCCTTGAGCAGGAATCAGAATCACACACCACAGCATTACGCAGCCTCTGAAATTTGAGGAACTGCTGTACAACATTTCCCACGTTCACTTGAGTAGCCATGTTTTATCCTCCAGTAAATGTTTATTCGGCTGATCTTACATTTGGGAAAACTACGGTATGTGGTGTTTGGTCAAATGGCAGCTATGTACTGTTATTTATACTGTTCCTTAATAGCCTTCTTTCTTTACCATGATGTATTAGGCCTTTGTCTGCTTTTAAGAACACTGGTCTCCTAATCACATCATAACCTATTAGAATGACTTTTGTATTACAGCATATTAACTATTCATCCACATCATTGCATGTTATCTTCGCCTCCATATTATTATGTATCAAATTCTTTTCCATATCATATTTGACTCGAATTCTAGCATGCTAGAAACTGACTCCAATTATTCTGTACTAGCTATAGTCAAATTGCACTAAATGGAATTGCTTACATTGTATCATACTGGCTACAGGCTCACACAATACATTATAAATGAAACTGATTCACATTATGCTTAGCTAACTAAAGACTTTAATCTTGAAGTGTTGAGCATAAAATGCTATCATTCTTCACTGAACTGGCTCTGGTCACTTGATCATTTTGTACCTGGGATTACCTCTTACAGTCTGTTATTATTAAAGCAAAATGGCTTTTTTCCTCTCCTGCAGTTCTACCACTTTCTGTGGAGAGCTGATTCATATTCTAATGAGCGAGCTCTTAGCATCATGCCATCACACTGCAACACTGGAACCTGACCTACAGCACACCTATAGCATGTTCCCTTCAGTCCAGCATAATGAGAAAATACATTATAAACAATTTTGTGTGTGTGTTCAAATAGCAGGTTACGCGCAAGCTATTTAGCAGTCCTTACTATTATCCCAGGAAGCCGTGTTTTTTAAACGTTGCTTAAATCACACGCAAGTACAGCTTTGGTCCCGTCTTGAATGGGAATTACTCAAGGCCAAATTGCCAGTCCTGCCGTGATCATTCATAGTGCTCCTGACGTGGTTGTTCCTTGAACTGTCTGCTGAAAGACTAGAGGATTGGAGTTCGGTGTGCCAGGTAAGATGTGAGGTTTCCCCATGTTACAGACAATATTTAATCCGTGAAGTAGTGTACCTTCATAGGGCAGGCGTTTGCTTTTTTTCTGCGCTGACATTTCTCTGTCCTTGACTCAGGCTCCTGCAACAATCTGGTCTCATGGTAACCTCAGGAAATCCAGTTCTTACATGATGTACCAATACCAAAAAGTGATGCTTATCTTCTTCTTTACTCCTAACCTCCAAAACTTCAGGAATTTTATAAATGCCAAAGAGGAGAATGCTGCAAAGTTCCATAAGAACATACATAGAGGATTGTTGAGCCTGTTTTCTTCACGTTCTTGTAGGTATGTTTCTCCTCACACGTATGTGTCTTTTGTCCAGATGTTATACATCTGAATGGATTTTTGGAGCTTTCTTCGGAGTTTCCTCCTCTTCCTGGGCATAGGGATTGAACATAGAGTCTTTACTTACGTGAGTAGTTCAAATGAAGTCAGTAAAAATGTTTTGTGTAATGTAAACCATATGTAAGTACAGCCTTTCAGAAGGCCAGTTAATTGAATGTGCGTGATACTTATTTAATGTACTCATTTCTATCATTGAAAAATGTGTTTTAATTGTTTTGCAGAATGATTGTTAGAACTCTAGGAAAAGAAAAACACTTAAGCGAACAATTTATGACTGTATAGTGTGTACTCTTAAACAACAATAGCAAAGTCAGTTAATAATGAATAATTGAAACTACTTGAGCTTCTGAGATGTTGGAAATAGTTGCAGAATTGGGGCCTTTTAATGGACCATCCTTGTGGAAAATAAACTCGGTTCCTGGATAATCAAATCACAAAAGGGGCAGGTGACGACCTTTATTCCATTTGAATGGCAGAACTAAATTTAACTGAATTTGCCATTTTTTTTAGACTGACAAAGATTGCAAATGTCATTTCATGGCTCTGAAGGGTCTACAAACGCACAAGCAGAAAACTGGCATTTTGCAGTGCCAGTGTTTAATCCCTGTCACTGTACAATACAGCAAGGTGCCGAACTCCCATTAATTATTGCTGCTTATTTAAAGGTACAGATTAACATACAGAGTTGAATTGTTTGCTTGGAAGTGTGTTGATTTTTTTTCCTGCTCACAAAGCTTTAGTAACTATTTAGTGAAACAATAAAAATCAATTTGGAAATGGCAAAAAGAGAATAATAAACAAGTGCCATTTAAAATGCAATTATTGGGCCACTTAAACAAGATGTAATTGCATGTGGCACATAAAGAAAAAAAAATGCCTTATTCTTTTTTACTTTCATATTATTCTTTACGATGAAAGTAGCTGATGAATCAGAATACAGAAGCTGATTCAAACCAATGTGTGCTTTTGTGTAAGGTGAAAGTATTCCAAGACCTGCAAATAACCTGATGTCTTATTGATGTTTTATTATTTGGAAATGGGGAAGGAAAAAGACAGGAAAAGAAAAGGAATCTATTTTTTTTTTCTTTCAGACAAAACAATGGCTGAAGAAAGCTTTACAAAATTGTTTTCATTTCCACCAAAAGGGTAATGTAAGTCTGACTGATGGAGTAATGCTCATGCAACACTGAAAGAATCAGTATGAGACCCAAAATGTGGAATGAGACCTCCTTCAAGCATTTTGCTTTGTTTTTCCACTTTCAACTTCTGACCTGTTCTTTGCTTGTATCAACTGCAAATAGAATACGTTCAATTTAAATCAATATATCTACTCATACTATCTTGCATTACTGGGATTGACATCTTTGCATCTAAATTTGAACCTAAACATCTTCTGTTTTTTGGTCATGCCTCACCATTTGCACAAGGTTACTAAGGTAGTAAAGCTTGATGAAGCTCCGTCTCCTCTGGGGAAACGCTTCTGTGACACAGTCACAGCTTCATTCTTTAGATTTCAGATGGGCAGGCAGACATATGATGTATTTCTGTTAAAAGTACTGTGCTGTTGTGATATATTCTTGATTCTGACACTTCTGCTTCTCTTAACATTCCGGTTAAAACAAGGAGTCTATGATGTTGAGGTTTTGTCTCTTGTGTTGTGTTCCACTGGTGGAAATGCTGCAATAGCTGCAGATTATGCCCATTTATTTTCCATATATGTGTGGAAGGGAAGAGGGCAGATTCCTGAACTGCATCCTTTCTGTGTCCCAGTGGCATTGCTGTGATTCTCAAAGAATGTTTGTTCTTCAGGGCTTGAGACCCATGAAAGAGAAGGTGTGTTTTTTCCTCCTTTTGGCAGCACTGCGCTCTCTCTGTACGTGCCACCATGTTCTGGGGAAGCACTTTGATGTAGTTTTGGCCTTCTGGAGGCTAATTCCTCTCAGAGCTTCTCTTGATGTGGAAGCCAGAATTGAACAGAGTGCCCATGCAGTGCTGAGCCTGAATGAAAGGATTAATCCCAGTGAAATTACTCTCATTAAAACAGGGGGGAAATTACAAGTCTGTGCTTGACATACTTTCAGGGAATAGGTTAGGCATCACTGTATATCTTCCTGTTTATTTCCATACTCTTCAGTGTCCTAAAAATACTCAGATTTTGGACAAGAGAAAACAAATCTAAGAGACTGAAATTCACCTTAAATCCACAATTCGTCTTCTCTGTATTCATTGTTGCATTCAGTTATTTTCTTGGTCAGGTTTCGTAGTAGTAGAAGTTTCTCAAAGCCTTCAAGTAAATTATGTTTTATCAGGTATGTGGCAAGTTACAATACAGAAAATAAAAATATGAAGATAATGGGGCACTACTTTCTCTTGATGGGAACTTAGTGAGTGGTCACAGTCAGAAAATAGTTTGGGAGAAGAATAAGAGAGATTCATTGTGTTTCATTTCTTACTACTAATAAATCACTTCTCCCTCCCATGTTGACAAGCAGCAGATATTTCAACACAAACCTCATCAAAGTTAGTCATTTTGTCCTCTTCCTTATCAATGTTTCTGTCTCTCTAAGGACGACATGCCTCAGGAAATAAGTAAGCAGCTATCTATAGGGGCATCGCACAGCAATGCTTAGGCAATTATCACAGCAAAACACACCTCAGACTGATCAATAATTGCTTTCCTTGTCAAATTTCTGGATGTCACAAGCAACACCAAAGAGGAGGATCAGACCAGAGAAAAGCCTTGTCTAGACAGGTAGATTAGATTGCTTTCAGTCCTAGCAAACGTAGGAAGGTGCCACAGTGGTCCTGAACAAAGCCTAACAGATCTCACTCTGCCCAGCTACTGGCAGAGCAAGCAAAATGCACCCTCCTGGGGAAGAACCTTTGAATCAGAAAAAAAAAATCCCCAAAAAAACAGTATTATGAGTTGCTTGGAATTGTCTTTTTNAAAATCCTAATAGAGTATTGCTTTAGTGATGGGAGGAAGCGACAGCGCTTTCCCTCCTCCCTCCCAGTCTCCCTCTCACGCACACTCTCTCCTTCTCTCTCTCTCTGAACTGAAATTCTTGATATAACTCTCAATAAGCCCAGAGGGAGGGTGTGCGCGGCGCTAAGCCCCCCCTCCCGCCGCACCGCATTGGCCCGCGCCGGCGGGGGAGGTGGCTGCCGGAGCGCGGCTCTGGCATTGGCCGCCGGGCACGTCGCTCCGTGGGTCGGCCGGGCGGCGGCGGCGACAAGCCCACCAGACGGGCATCCCCTGCTTTGGACACCAGTCTGTAGACAAGGCTGGCACTGGTCCCCGTGGCAGCATTGATGTGAGAAATGTTCAGATCCTTTGGTATGTTTCCTATGGGGACGTTTTCAGGCAGCTCCTCTCTAATAGTGTAAATAAGTTCTTGAGCTACAGCAGAATCCAGCCTTAAACAGGCAGTCAAAGCGGCCAACAAGTAAAATTCCCTCAGGTCCATGATAATGTTTTTATTCTCTTTTCCTGGATTTTAGGACTTAAAGGTTTCCACACAGAAATGATGCGTGATTTGCAAGAGGAGGCATGCATGGACTGCAGGATGCATTACAGCTCATTTCTTATTTGGAGATAGCACTGTCAACACAACCACACAGAAGAGCATTATTGGTTTTTAAGGTATGACAAATCCACAATTTCCAACTACTACTTGTTTTTGCAAGGCACGCTTGCAGCAGTATGCTCTCCTACTGCTCCCCTTTACAAGCAATCCCTCTGGACAAATGCACTAATATCCCATTGGCTGCGTTTGCAGAGAGCGAGAACAGAAATAACTACTTGCAGGATTAAGGGTAGCTGCAGTTTCAACACGTACTTTCTGAATAATTTCTTGGCACACCGTGTAATCCGTAACGTGCGTTTCCCCTCTACCCTCCTCCACCCAGTCATTTGGTGCAAGTAAAAATCTTCCTGTACTTCTGCTGGATTCTAACTGCTATGGCAGCTGCCAAATGTCATTTGCTGTTTGCTTCCATACGTATTTTTCAGCTCTTGCTAACCAGATTTCTCTCTGCTCCCTGTGCCTTGCATCCCCCACTACTGTGATCGTACTGGGAAATAACCACCCGGACATGCTGCTGCTGCAGCAGTCGTCACTGGCGACTTCACATCCCTGTTAACTGACGAGACAATAACAGGACTTACAGTTTCTCACACTCTCAGCTCAGTGTATCCTCTCCAGATGTTGGATACTTCCCCTTCTGTTTAATAACCTTAAACTTTATTTGTTTGTTTTAAAACGCGGTCTAAACCAAGGGGGGTTGGAAATTCCAAATGCAACTTAGGAGCAGCCAGTATGTTTACAGACGGAGGGGGTGAATATATTTTCTGAATATGAGGGGAGGAAAAAAGGTACAGCCTTTCAGCCTTTCTCCATTGAGACTGATCTCCCTTTAGGATGTTATTAGCAGCTGCCACATAAATACCGCAGACTAATAATGCAGGTTAAAGAAAAAAAAAAAAAANATATCTGTCATTGAGAAGGTTTTTTGCTTTCAGTCATTACAGGATATGTCAGTCACTGTAAGTTCCAGATCCACCTTCCCTATACTATTGTCACACTAGTGAGGAGTAATTATTACCAAGCCCTTCTTTTTTTCCAACTGTGCAATTTAGTAAACTTCATACGCACCTGGATGAACACCAGTCATTTCAAGGCAGAAGTCCAGCTATTGCTTTACTTACATTACTGCTCACCTGATTCTTCTCTTGGAAATGTAGGGAATCTTACTGAGGAGAATTTTTTCTCTTATCACACAAGTGCCAGAGGACTTTAGTGAGGGTAATTGGTTGTACTCAGTACAGTAACATTTTGCTCATTATTGACAGAATTACTATTTTGAACTATGGAAATATTATTAACATGATTACATTTAAGTGAATGAAGAGACTGTCTTTGCTAGTCGTAGAAATAGATATTTTTTTCACTGTACACACACCTATGCTACTGTGAGGGAACCAAAGGAGTTGCAGGGCTTCAGTTCTCTTCCCCAGGAAGGTTTAGGCCTTGAATCTAAGTCTTTGAACATGAACAAAATGCTCCATTCCATTGGTAAAAGTGTCTGTTATCCAGTTTGGTCTGACGTTGTGCATGTTGTTATCAGTTGATGTCCTCTGCTTCTTCTGTTGAACACCCACCCAGGTATTCCTCAGTTAGTCTCATCAGTCACTTGGAAGCATTTAATGTAAAATGTCATAAAGGAAAAGCCAAAGCTTTTGCCAAAGCTCAGTAGTGTTTTCAAGTGACAGTCTGTGACTGACAAGTAATCTCTTTTTTTATTTTTGATTAGATGGAGGTAAGCTTCTGATCAGACTACAGAAGCTGAACTTCTTTGGTTCTCTTTCAGAAGATGTGTTTCAGTTTTCCTAAAAATAGGGAGGGAAGATCTTAAATCTCAAATGTTCTTTGCCTAAATATGGGCCTCCAAACACCTGGAAATCATCTCAAGAGTAGAACCTTGTCTTAGCATGTCTTAGCTGTATTGAGATGAAGTAATGCTGAAAACTAAGGTCCTCCTCAGAAATATGACGAGGCTGATTTTCACAAATCCTCCCTAACATTACAGATGATTATCTGTGATCCCATGTAGCTTAAGGCAGCTCTGATATAACGTATCATGCCACAAATTCATTTTTCTCATTTACACTGAATTTGCTCATCCTAGCGAGAAGTACATCTTACCTAAATCTGTAAAACCACTGAGAAGTTATGTAGTTAAAACACAACAAAACAAAACAAAAAACACACAATCAAACCCCAAAGCTTCATCTAAAGTTATCTTGATTGCCTAAAGTTAAGATAGAAGCATCTACCTCAGAATGTAGTCCAGTAAGCCTGACCTCATCAAACAGTGGAGGAAGTTTCTCAACAGCTTGTTTCAATTCACGTTGGTAAATTTTTTGAGTAACTGGCCTTCTACTTCTGTGGCTGCTCAAAAGCGTCTTAGTCATGGCCTAACTAGTACATATCTTAAGCCCTATCATAATTTACAAATAAGATGTTTTTGTTTTTTTTCCCTCTTCTCACTGGATTCTCTATTCCATGAGCTGTTTATGTCCTGTACATAAAACAGTCATTGAAGAAAATCTTGAGGAATGTCAGTAAACATAACCCTCCATGAATACTCTGGTAATGGGAGAGTTTGCTTGATTCATGTAAGACAGAGGAAAAAAACCTCTAATCTTTCCACCTTCCTTAGAAAATTGTCAGGGATTTCCAGCTTGTGGTTCATGTCTTCTTGTTAGTTCATTTACCACTTCTATGAGGTCTGTAACAGGTAACTGAAAAGCATGCCTACTAACAATTGCTTTCAGTTTCTATACAGGTCTCTCACATTCTTCAACAAAGTCTTAAGGTGCAAATTGAAAAGATGTTCTAAACATTGCTCCATCACATACCACTACATGCTTTACATGTGATTGTCAATATATGACTTTCTTCTCCTTCTTCTCCATCTGGCTTTAAGAGTAGTCTGTAATTTCATTTTTAAAGGAGACCACTCTGAAATGTTTAACTCTTCCCATTGGTTCTAGAGGCAACCAAGATGCCTCTGTAGGGGAGAAGCATCTTGAGCTTAGACGTTTCAGCCGCTAAATCACTTTCTGGAATGCATTCGAACCTAATTTACTAACTCAAGATCAGGCACTTTCCAAGTTTTAGCTGCTATGAACTGTTTCTACAGAGGCACAAGGGGAGTTTCTAGTTTTTCTTTTTTTCCTAGGTTTTTTTTTTTTCCCCCAATCAGAGAAATGTCAGAAAATGTCTTCATTATCTTGACTTTAAAAAATCAGAATTAGAAAGTAATTAATCCTTCTCAAAGACATTTACATCTAAATAGCAGTAACTGATCTAATGAACTCAAATTTACTGTGCTACATTCAATGTAGATTGCAGAACAAAGAATACTTGGAAAAAAAAAGATTAATATTTATACAGTGTCATTTTTAAACAAAGTCATCCAGAATAATTAAGAGTGTGTGTGTGTGAAGGGGTTTCAGCAATCAGGAAACATTCCTGCGGTACATTTTATAGCTCAGAATGCAATGAAAACTATTTTAATTGTATTTTAAACTACAGTCTTTTCTGTTGAAAATACAAAACTGTTGTTTAGTTTTATAGATAAAAATAGGATCTATTCTTATTTTCACTGAAACTGCTGAAATCTTGTCCACTGACGTCAAGAGAACAGGCTTAGGCTCAAACAATGGTTGTCAAATGTAATTGGTTCAATTTGCAGCTATTTCTCATAAACGCCTGCATATTTTCTAAATGCAGTAAACAGTGTCATCTAGAGGATATTTTTAAGTACTGCATGTCATCTGCAATATCTCTCCTACAAAGATTTTGACAAGCAAAGTGAAAACGTGAAGATAAATAGTTACCATAGTAACTGTCTTTTAAAACAACAACAATAATAAAAAGGTATTAATGAATACACTCTGCTTTTGGGACACTAGAAAGCCTAATACATTGTCACAACAAAATGCTTGGCTGCCCTAAGGCTGTTAATTTAGTTGCAAACATTTAAAGAAATTAAACTAACATCCATTATTGTTGTGAATCTTTGGTTTAGTTCAATTAAGGTGACAAAATATTATGTAAAATTGACATAAAGAAAATAAGGGAATCATTTGCATGTTGTTGTGACCTGTGAATATTTAAATAACCACCTTAAGTTGTTTGTGCTTAATATAATGTAATCTAAATTATACCAAGTAATTTATAAACAATGTTTCAAAAACCCAGCTGAACCCAGCAAATAGGAATTGTTGAAATTTCACCCTTTAAAGTCTTACTGCCAAATGTTGCAAGTATGCAATAGCATATGCAATTATCAAATATATTTTTGTTTGGAAAAGGCAGTGATACTATTGCCTACTTAATAGCACTCATTTCTCTTGGAAAGATTAACTTTACTTTGCTGTCTCAGAATTTCATTAGCTTGTACTGCCTGTTACTTCCTAAGTGATGTATTCTTTGGAATAACTCATCAAACAGTAGTAGGGGACATGTGCTACAAAGCAGTATCTTTAAAAGGACTTTAAAGAGAATCATGTTAGGACTACCTTCTTACACTGACAATTCGTCATTACAAGGTGGTTTTTGTTACCAGCCTTAGATACAGTGAGTGGTAGAAATTAACAAACCCTCCTTCCATCAATAGATGATGGATTGTACAGGTTCCTCATGAGGCATTTATTTATTTATTTATTTATTTTAAGGGCTGTAAGTGTAGATAACAAATTGATACAAAAAGTGTTATTACTTGCCTTAAGTAAAGGTGTTGTTTTATGTTTTTTTTTTTTTTCTTTTTTTTAAATCTAGACCACAGACAGCTTCAGATCTTGCAACTCCCTACCTGCTTTGCCAGGAAGGAGTTTAAAATGTCATGTGTCGTCTCACTCCTGCTCCTCGTAGTTTCATGTTGTTTTGCAAGAATTTAAATATCTAAGGCTGTGTTTAATTTCAGTCATGGGTCAGGCAAGAGTGCATGTACAGAACTTGAGTGCAATGGGTCCATTAGGATGTAACTTAATATCTGTTTTACAGATGAGCTGCATTAAAAACATACCATTCATTAATGAGGTTATAATGTTAATTAAAATAATTAAAAACTGTAATATGAAATAAAATCAAACAAGACAGTTACACGATACAGAAATTTAATTATAACAAAGTTACATTAAAGCTGTCAAGTTAACTAGCTGCAGATAAAGTCTTTCACAAGATAATGCTGGCTAAAAAGAAGTTTTCCTTTTTTATCTGTTATAATTAAAGTAACCATCCATTATGAATGTTGACATCACTTGCATTCAACAGTAAGCTTACTTTTACATTAATACATGTTATGGGAATAGGGATAGTATTAGAATGGTGACTGAGGTAATTAAAAACAATACTGCATCCGGTGCATTACTGCCTGGCAAGAAAAGTTGCAAGCAGCTGCAGGAATGAAGCTAAGGGAAAGAGGATGCCAGTCAAATGATGCTCTATTTCAGTGACTTACTTACACTTACCAATGAAGCGTTTAAATAGCACTTCATTTTACCTTTCAGTTCTCTTATTCATTTAAACTGTACACCATCAGGACTGAGGACCCCCTCTAAGCTTTAGTGACAAGGTTGATGGATCTGTGGTCTCATTTGAGGCTGGTGAGTACAAATCTCAGAGTAGTAGCAGCAATTAAGATAATAAATTAATACTAGCATGTTTATTTCAAACACATTTATAAAATCAGGAGACTTTGCTTTCTTAGGTAAGGAAGGGACAGATTATATATCTAGTTATGAGAGACGAAGATGGAGAGAGTGGGAAAAAAGCAAATCCCACGGGGCTTCTTAGCAAAGAAACAGTAACCGTGGCCCCACAGGAACAGGTGCTTCATCAGCAGAACTCTGCTGGATTTGGATGTTTGCCTGCTAAGTGTGGTAAATGTGTTTATAAGGAAGAAACAAATGCATTCCCACAGTTGTACAGAACTTTTCTTAATTCATCCACTCTCTTTTATTTTCAGACTGAGGAGCACTGTGAGACTGACTGCTCTTTGTGCTGAACTCAAGGGACAGCAAACGCAATACTGGGTAAGTTTCTGCACATTAGTACTTCTAACATGATCACTAATGTTTCTACATCTCCAGAGGGTTTTGGTGTAGGAAGACAGTTGCTCTAGTAGGGTATCTGGAGGGAAAGTGTGAACTCTAATGAAAGAAGTGAAAAAAGCAAACAGCTGGGCTTCCAGTCGTAAGAGAGCTGGGGAAATGGAAATGGTCCATGGGAGCATCAAACAGTGATCACTTGCAATAGGCTTCTTTTGTAGCAAAGTAATGCTTTGTGCAACATAGCTGTAGAGATAGACATTTATTTAGGAAGCACTAGGTAGCTGTGGGAGTATATTGAGAAAAAAGGGCTGTAGTCAGAACGCCAAGAATGAAACAGAAACAAAGGTAGCAGCAAGCAAAGAGGATTTGAACTGGGAAACAAGAAGAGAGAAAGCAGCATCTATTCAGGTTTGGTGTAATTAAAACCAAGATTTGCCATTAGTGATTATACAATCATACTTTCAAGTCTAGTTGTTAGTTCAATAACAATATTGACATTTAATGTGTGCAGATACTTGACAATACTTCAGTGAAGTTTTGCCGTTGTCAAGTTGTCACTGGCTTAGGACTTGACTTATGGTGTGTTTTCAGTGCTAAAGACACTGCCAGGATATCTCAGACTATCTCCACCAGTTTCATTGCTTGCAAAAATGGTTTCTGTACTCAATGCAAATGACCAAATAAATACAGAAGCCCTGACTGTAAAACCTCAGAGTAAAAGCTTTGATGTAAATACTTCCCAAAATCTAACTTTTGCCCAAAATGAATTTTTTTAACTCATAACAAACAAATATTTGTGTCAGAATGCATAGGAGATGTCCTTGAATTATCCATGCATCACATGCTGAAGTGTCCTGTAAACATCTGCAGTGTTGCCTTGCTATATGTAGTGTAGAGGGGGTTATTTTTCTGGAGGTCAGCCAGGCATTTCCATTTCCATAAGCAGAGATCACTAGGAAAAACACTGTAGTCTTTCATGAGCTCATTTGTGGGAGACATGGTACAATTTAAAAACTGTAGGAAGAACCCTGACGAATCACACTTTTCTCTGTTACACTTCAACAACACTTCTTGCTCCTGTTTTTAGTTCCTCAGTAGCAGTTAATTACATGCTGTATTGAAAATCCTCCATTGCACTGATAAACAGCTGAGAAACAGCAGGAGTTTATGAAGCAAATGCCTGCCCTTACACACTGGTTTATGGAACTGGAAAACTCTTGCAGGCAGCATTAAAGATGAGGGTAAAAAAGATGGAGAGAACAAGCTTTTGCTGATTGTGTCAGAGGATTACTGCTGGAACCATCTATTAAATGTGGATTCCTGGTATTGGACTAGATAATCACACGGAATTGATAGGATAGCACAGCCAGTAATGGCAGGAATATGTTTGCTGAAAATTTATGTCAAGGTTGCCTTGGAGCTGCAGGTTTCTTACCAATATAAGATTTCCTTGTCTGTAGAGACGTATTTTGTCAAAACATCTGGAACGTTATCATTTCTGACTGCTGCTGGTCAGTTGTAAACCAATTTGAAACTGCTGCCGTATCATACGTAACATTGGCATCTATCCCAAATGCAGGTCTCAGTGGAAGAGCAAGGCAGGAAGATGTGTTATGATTTGAGGAGCTGATTAGCTTCATATTCTGAAATTACAGCCTGAAAAGCACCCTGTACTTTTAAAATTAAATAATTTATGTTATTTGTTGAGGAAAATGCCGTGGATTTGATTTGGTGTTTTTAGGTTTTGGCAGGGGATTTTTTTTTTTTTTTTTTTTTTTTACCCCAAAAAATCACAAGCTTATAAAACATTTGTATGCATTTCTGTTGTTTGGTGTGGTAATTTTAGGGCACCCATCTACTCTATGTTCTCAGATTTCTTTTGCAAAGAGCTGAAACTACAGAGGAAGGGAAAAAAATGTGGAAAAAATCATCTTCTTCTGATGTGTACTAGAGAGTTTGGACTTTGCTTATGATTTCTCAGTCTTCAGCCTCACTGTACTGCTTCCTGCAATTAATGCTTTCTTTCACGAAGAAATACAGACAAGTGTAGCTTCCGGTTTTACAGATTATCCCTGAGATAAGGAATCATGGTCCTGTAAGTGGTAACCTGGAATGTAAACAGTCTGGACTTGGTATACGTAGTTTCCAGATGGAATTCTGCTTCTGAACGTCAGACTCAAAGTTATTTAACAAATGTTATGATCTTCTGCATGGGCTACCTGAAATCTGAAGTCTTTTTATAGCTGCATGGCCCTTACTTGCAGAAAGAGGCCCTTAATGGCACTTCCTTCTGTGTTCATAAAGAAAGAAAGGAAAGAAAATGACAGTAAGAACTCTGAGAACAAAAACAAAGCAAACTCAGAAAATCTTGCTTAGCAGTGCCTCTTGTGTCACTCCAGGGGAATGGCCTTTGCCACAGATATTTACATGTTAGGTGTTCATTGAAAAATAGAGAAACATTTGCCCAAAGCCAAAGTTTATAAGTGATATATTACAGGTTTTCTGCAAAATCAAACAAGAAAAGAAGATGCATGCAAAAAATACATTTTTTTTTTTTTTTAACAGCTGATTTGGAAGAAGTTTATTTATTTATTTTTCTCTTTTTTTTTTTCTTATTTGGTTCAGTACATTGAGTGATAGTCCCATTTGTTCTTGATAGTTTTTTTTTTTTAAATACTTCTGTCATTTGTAACTTTGTACCTATGAAAGCTTCAGAACGGTGAAAAGAAAAATTCTGAAATATTTTAAAAAATTAGTGTTGGAAGAGTGACAGAGGGGGAGGTTATATGCATTAATATTTCTTTTGAGCTTTTCATGGCTGTCTAAGAAACAGAGGAACTGGAAAAGAAAAAGGTGAAAAAAAAAAATCCCTCAACATATTTGATTGCTAAGGGCAATAATTAATTTATGTAATTGCCAGGAGCAAGAAAATACAAAGGTAAATTGGGGACATCTCAAAATTTTTGAATTAATTACTGTGTAAAAAACTTTTCAGGATTATAATTGAAAATATCATTAGCGAAAAAATCTATAGCTGTTGTCTTGATTCTTCCAGTTGTTCTCTGCAGAAAGCCGAACCTATTTGGATATCTTCCTTTCTCCCATTTACTGGCTGCTTCCATTCCAGCAGACTGCTACAGACTTCTGTCCAAATTGGTGATGGTGTACTTTTTATCCTTTCCCTTCTGGTGCGGCGCATTCAAATGATAAAAAGCCTTATCATGTGAATATGCTCACTGAAACTTAGGCATCATACATTAGTTTTCTGCATAGATTGAGTGGTGCCATGCTTTAGGCTACAGATTTCATAGTTTCCTCTGAGGTTCCTAGTACAGCACCACAAACTGTCCAAGGTTTATTTCACAGCTTTTCATAATTCCATTTTATGTCAGTATTTTATCAGATACAATGCATAGCATTTCAACAGCAAACTCTTGCTGGGCACATTTTACAGCATAAACTTGCATATGTATGAAAATATAGAGAGGTGGCAGGGCACTGACGAGGCAAGAGGTAAAGAATATTTTTAACCTCTAACATCCTCAACTCTGGGTGCAAAGCTCTATTTATTTTATAGTAGAATTTGTGCATGTCTTCAAAGGATAACAAAATGGAATTTAAGTCACAGGAAGTGTCATATTTTGCCTCTAATATTACAAGGCAGAGACACCTTGCTGTTTGTTCCAGTATAGATAACTATGTTCTTTTATCACCTTAGAAGGAATCCTTCTGAGTAGTAATAATCCTCTGTATCTTCCCAGTCTGTTCTTCTGAAAGAAGAGCAAGTTGTCTGCTTCCTTGCGACATAAGTGAATGACATTTTACAAAGTCAGAAATGTGGGAGAAATACACATACGACTAGCTGCTTGTCTTCCAATAATCTCTTACATTCCTTCAGCCTTTCCTGCCATTCACCACCCTGTCACTCTGACATGATAAACAGCCTGAGTTATTTGTTTGTTCGCAGTTTCTGTGTGCAGCGTGGTTTGGTGAAAGGCTGCGCTGGACAGCAAGGTCAAAAGCTGCTTCTTTGTTTTGTCCTGTATTTTGCACCCTCTAAAGGGAGAGGGAGATTGTGTTTTCTGAGAACAAGCTTAAAAGCTTTGCCGGAAAACCTTTGGCAAGTGCACCGTGGAGCAGGCAGGGAGCCTGCAGCTGGAGTGTGAAGCAGCGAGAAAACAGAGCGCACAGACATGGAGGTGACAGAAAGGAGACTTTCTGAGAGCCAGAGAGAGTTTGCTGCAATCCACAGTAAAAGCTGCTGGACTGAGAGCAAGGTCAGAATGAAGGACAGACACATTAGATTTTAGAGAGATTTGTTTTTCAAATGTTTAAAGCTGTTCCACAGACAAACCTTATGTTTATTGTAATAGCTACCTTGTTCTACTCTGTATTCTAATGAGTAATTATTTTTAACACTCAAAGCCTTATTTTGTGGTTTGACGAAAGGAGAAAAAGGTAGTCTCATCTACGTAATGTCTCTATCTGACTCAGTGTCACATCACGCTGACCAGCAGTTTGCACAAGGAACAGCCTGCATGGCCTGCATGGATACTGCATGTATCCAAAAGAACTGAGGTGGAAGAAGACTTACTGTCAGTACGATTTCCCAAAATAGGGAAGGGGATATGAAGGTAATGTTTCTGAACTGGATGGAGGGTAGAGTATTTCTTCTTGAGTGCAAAGTCAGCTGATGCTGGGAGCTTATTAACCTCTGTGTATGACCATTGAGGAATGAATTCCTATCAGTTTACAAGGCATAGAAAATGTTATAAGGCAGAAGACGGAAAAAGACATGATAGGACACTGAAAGCAGTCTGAAGGGCACATCTTTTTAAAAGACTGTATAACATTGCCTCCGCAGCAGCTGCAGAACTTTTCAGGTTTTCTAAATAGCTCAGTGTTTCCCCCATTGCTGTAAATATACAGCATATACTGAAGGCTGGGCCTTAGCTTTTAAGAACCTTCTACCCATTCCGTTTTCCTGTAAATGCACACTCCTAGGTCAAAATAATCTTTACTGGTTTTATACCAATAGCTTAAGTTTGTCATAAATTTTGTCCAGTCATTTTTGTTGGAAAGAAGAAATACAAATAAGTGGAAACATTGTTCTAAAAGCAAAAGGAAATTAGTTGCTGATCACAAAATTGAGGCTGGTAGGAAAGAAAAATACTATTTTCAGTAACTCTACTCCATCTAAAGTTAAGTCTAACCAATTAGAGAATTACTACACTAATATTACTCTAATTTGATTTTTTTTTATTTTTTATTTTTTATTTTTTTTAATGTGGAAGGAATACACATGGGTAATAAATGCAGAAACTCAAAAAAAACAGGACTGTGGGATACAGCCTTCTGAAAAGTCCACCATGGATGGGTGATATCGCAGAATCATGGAATCATAGGGGTTGTAGGGGATCTCTGGAGATCATTGAATCCATGTCCCCTGCTAAAGCAGGTTCCCTAGATCTGTTTGCACAGGAAGGCATCCAGGCGGGTTTTGAGTATTTCCAGAGAAAGAAACTCTACAGTCTCTCTGGGCAGCTTGTTCTATTGCTGTCACCCTCAAAGTAAAGATATTTTTTGTCATGTTCATATGGAACTTCCTGTGTTCTAGTTCATGCCCATTGCCCTTTGTTCTTTCACTGTACACCACCAAAAAGAGCCTAGTGGCTCTTGAGTCTCCACTTGACACTCACCCATTAGATATTTGTAAGTGTTGATAAGATTCCCTCTCAGTCTTCTCTTCTCCATGCTGGACAGTCCCAGATCTCTTAGTCTTTCCTCATAAGGGAGATGATCCAGGCCCTTAATCATCTTTGTGGCCTTCCACTGGACTCTGTCCAGAAGTTTCTTCTCTTTCTTGAACTGAGGAGCCCTGAACTAGACACAATAATATATTACAGTGCAATTATAAGGGCATCAACTATGCATCAACTTACAATACAAATGCAGTAATGGTGCCTTCCCTCCTGACATCAACATTTTTTTTCACTTCCCTCTTTACCACTCTTGCCTTGGAGATGTGTGGATTTTTAAGGGGTTCCTCAAGGAAACAAGCATGAAGGATTTCTTCTGCTTGGGTGTGATAGACAATGGTCTCAAGAAGTTTCTGCTACCAGTAGTCTGAATACCTCTTTGCCATAATCTCAAAGACTATAAAGAACACCTGTTGGTGACAGGCGCAGTTTCTGAAGTTGTAAGCAAATTGTTGTGAATAGCCTTAAGGTAGCACTGCTCAGCTGTCTTAATTGGACTCCATGCTGTGATCTATAGTTTTACCATCCACCAAGTACAGCAAAAATAATACTTTCTTGTATGTAAGCTTTGAGACCTGAAATTCAAGAAGGAGCATACTACTACAGTGCACTTCAGCAACTTGTGTGCATCGCACTCTTCATAATATTAATTCATTTTTTGCACAGAACTTGACTTTTTCAATGTTACAGTTATCTCAGATTATTTTCATTTTTCTTTTTTTTTTTTTTTTTTTTTTTACAACCTGTTAAATACTTCTGGTTTTTGTACTTCAGGAAGACTGCTTTTTGAAAGGTTTTTCTGATACATTAAAAAGAAATCATTTTTTCACAAAATTAAATAAAATAGTTCAGGTTCAGTTTGATAAAATAAAAATAAGAGAGAGAAGCTCCTTTTTCAGTATTAAACAAAAACACACACAAAAAGGATAGCTTATACGATTGTTTCTCAGTGTTTTGGAGAAGTCTCTCACCTCTGTCAACTGCACTATGGTGAAACTTTCACAGATAACAGGAAAACGTGTTATCATTCAGTAATTTCTGACCTTGTTCAAAAATGCTTCTTTCCTTATTTCAGTCATCAAAAAGCTCCGTGCGCTGTTATGCAACATCCTTGGTGCTGACAATACTTTGTTGCTGGTGAGCTGAATCTCCAGCACAACAGTTGGTAGCTACAGATCAATAGCAACTGAAGGTGACACGTTTCCAGAAGACGCCGGCTGCGAGCTTCTGAACTCTCCAGAGGACTCAGAGTTTGGCATGAGAGACACCCGGAATCTTAAACAGTCTTTTTTATCCCCTGATTCTGCAGTTATTACTGATCTATCCAGCTCTGAAACACTTTTTTTTTTTTTTTTTTTTTTTTTTCCCACCAAACAGTGCATGCTGTCTGAACATCAAAATGGCACATTAAAAGGTGAATATGATCCAAGCAGCAGTCAATTCACCTCCACAATTCTCAGCTCTTGTTGCCAAAACTATTGTTTCTATCATTAGCTTTATTAGCAGTTTAACTTAATTAGCTAAATGGTGTTATTTAGTGGCAAGTTCTCCACTACATCTGCACTAACCTTTGCATACTTAATGTGGATTTTATTCATGTATATAGGCTGGCATGTGGGACAAAAAACAGATGGAAAGAAGATAGAAAAAGCAAGTCCAACACAGGGACCCTTCTTAGTTCAAATGAGAGTGCAAAATGAAAGGACAAGGATTATTTGCTATAGTGGATTTTATTATAGCCTTTATTCTAGAGGAGTAAGACTTAGTCATGTACTGAGTGGAACCAGATTTCTAGGTGTCCTTGTGCAGGCACAGAGATAGAGAATACCAGCTACCTCTTTTATTTCCCTTATTTGTTCCATAGTTTAACAACTCTTGGGTATTGTCCAGATAGTTCTGGGTGTTGCTTGTATCCTGTACTCCTCTCGGAAATTTTTTTCACAGGGACAATAATAACAAGGCTCTGAAGAGTTAATTGCATTCTCTTGCAGATACCACAGCATGCACAGTACTTCTTAGAATGAAATTTCCCAACATGACTGTGGCTAACTACTACTTATTTTTTGTTGTATTTAGTTCCACTGCCTTTTTGTTGCTGTCCAATGCTTGATAGCTGTCAAAGGGCTGTTTATATACTTTGATAATCTACTTTGGTGGTATTGTACCTTGTCATTCATTTCCCCGCACAGCTTTTTAATAATGACTACTGATCCTGTGAGATCAACTCCGAAGAGCTCTAGTAAAGGCATCTTCAAATTCCTTCTGCGTGTAACTTTACTAGTTTTTTTTTAATCTGTGTATCAGAAGAAAAAGAATAATGAACCTTTTATTACTTTCCTAAGAAAGAAATCTAACCCCCTCACAGCCAAAAGATACAGGATTTTTTTTCTAAGACCTGTTAAACAGAAACTGTGTTCAGATCATCTCTGGCATATTTGTAGGGCTGTGACAAAGTGTATGTAACCCACTGCAGAGCTGGCTGTTTAACTGCTGGGTCATTTAGTGTAATATATTTTGATCAAAAACAGGTTCACATCTGTAGAGGAAATGGAAGAAAAATGAGGAATTTTAGTAAAGAAAGTAGGAGAAGTACACTTGAATATGGACCACCACAATCTGCTGCATAGCACACTGTCCAATTCCTCACGTTCATGCTATCTACAGAAAAGAAGGGGTCAGAAGTCACAATTTAGATAACTGTTTTAGATGTCCATGTTTTAAGGACTGGGCATCCTGTGAAAGGTCTTGCAATTTCACTGAATCAAAACTTTGTACACACATGTAAGAATTCAATTTACAATATCCAGTCGAGGTCTCTCACATGCCAAACACTTGGTCAATGTGATAAACCAATCAACTGCAGGTATAAGGATTGGCAACTACTAAAACTACAATACAGCACAGGGATGGAGCAGAAAAGACTGAAGATGTTTCTAAAGTCCCTTTTGGTGATACTCTGCTGGACTCAGATGACACAGTTTTAGCAGCAAAGCCTTAACGATCAGATCTCCAATGTTCTAATGCTTTGTCTCCACGTTTTGTCTTCATACCTCATAAATAGTTGAAGAACTCTTCAATTTTGCAGCTGTTATTGTAATTAGCAAGCTAAATGACTTCTGCTTTTAAAGCTGTGAATCACAGTTAACTGCTTAATGTTACTGCCATAAACATGTGCTTTACTGACATCTTAAACCCTTTCATCATGAGGCTTCCTTTTTCTCTCGCATTTACGTCTGTTAACAAGTCCCATGCTCATACCTAAATGAGTGGCTCATCAAGCAGCTCTCTGTCTAGCTCCTGATCTGTGGTTTTGAAAGCCATTTTGCTTACAGATTTACTTCTGTGTAAGGGACCTAATTTAGTTTTCTTTTCTAAAATTTCTTGTAGTTCACTCCGAAACTTTACAAAATACTTTGCTGATGTTGACGGGTTTAAAAAAAAAAAAAAAAGTATCAAAATAAGTTGCAGACTTTTTTTCTCATCTCAAATAATCTTTTCCACTCTATTGCTGAACAGTTATGTACAATTAAAAAAAGAAATGAAGAAAAATAAAAGAGAAAATCTGCTGCATTTCACCTATGAATGGCTGCATTTCGTTAGTAGCTGAACTTATTCCTTTGTTAATAAAGGGGTTTGCTTTCTTTGATATGAACAAAACATAGACAGAAGTTGTTGTTACCAAATCAGATGCATTCCTGGTCAAAATTCACTGCTTTTATTACGTTTCAACAGCTTAAATTGAATGTAATATTTTGAAAATAATTGGTACCTAGAGAAGAGCTGGAAATAAAATGGTTTAGTGCTTACTTTGCATGCATCTCTGATTAAGAAAAAAAAGACAGCATGTTCTGCACAACTATGACATTTTAGTTTTCTGTATGGATGAGAGGCCATCAGAAAAGGAAACCCTGAATCTGCTTCTCTGTATAGCTAACTATAATTAGTGTAGTAATGATTGAAATTAATACACTGTACTGGATATAAGTGTGGCAAGATGTTTTTTCTTTTCCAGGTCATCAGGGAAATTTATAGGGATGCAGAGAAGATTTAAGTACAGCAGTTCCTAACTTCTGAAAGCTCAGGAGCCAAATTATGTTTTGTCCTTTTTCAATGCTTGGGGAAAGTGAGGTGTCAAAACTTGCAAGCTGAACAGGAAGTCACATGAAATGGTTTAGCTCTTTGAAAATACCGAGGGTAGAGGAGGCCAGGACCTCAACCCCTTCCTCAAGAAGGAATAATTGTTTCTCTGACACCATATTTCTCTAATATTCTCAGGAGCCTGAGATACTTCTTTTACACACCACAACCAAAAACCTAACAACTGAAAACTGAACAGCAAGAAAGCCTACAGAAAAGTCCCAGCAACTCTCATTAAAATAATAGAGTACTTCTCTCAAAGGAGGCTGAGGTTAAAGGTGAAGATGTACTTCTCAAAGCCCCTGTCCTAAGAGACTACTAAGATATTGGATACAAGTGTTTTATGTGATGCTATTCAAAATAGGTATAAGAGTTGAGCATACTGGAAGCCCCTGGTGAGATCAGCCATTTAATAGCCTATACAGAGCATTGAGAGTACAGTGCAGTACTGCTGCATCAGGACCTCTGCTATGGAGATTGTGTGCGGGCAGGGAGTAGTGGATCTTCAGATCTTTACAGATGTAGGTGGCAGTCCAGCTGGGCTTCTTAGCAATACGGTAAAGCCACAATGTTTGTGCTCAGTATGCAAGTCGCTTTGTAGCCTAGTATAACTGTAACACAGTTGCAATACTTCTGGCACCAGAATATGTTCACTGCCGCAAAGTCTGAATTTGTCCTGAATTCTTCAACACTGCATTTATTCTTAAAGTTACTGGATTCTACAAGCCTCCAGTGTAAACTGTAGTTCTGTCATTAATGTCACACATGAGGATATGAACAAGATTATTTTAATATTCTTTGTTTACTTAAAAAGATGAAAAGATGTTTGTCTTATCTCTAAGTAATTGACTTTTATTAAGCAGCATTGACAGTAACAACTTCTTATTCTCTTTCTGTTTTATCTGGGATTAAGCAGGCTGTAGAAGAAATTTAAGGATATAGTGTACCAGACTCAGAAGTCCACATACCTTGCTAGAAAATATGTACCAATATTTAGGAAATCACTCATGCCTCTGAAATAAAGCTTTCACTTTTTGTAAAAGCCATTTCTGTTTTCTTGTTGGTTTCCATGAATTGTCATAAGCATTAATTAAAAATATAAAAATATTTTAGAATATAAGGCACATTCTTAGCAATGCTTATGCTGCTTTTAGTCCCATCTATCTTCTCAAAGTGATTTATGTTTTTTTTCCTTCAACTGAAAAATACAAGAATGAGCAACAACAAAAAAAATGATAACAAGAAAGAAGCAGATACATAAGAAATTATGAGCAAGAAAGAATTACAATGCCTCTGCAGAGACAAGTCTTTCAATTAACTTATGATACCTTTTGGGATCGCTGTAAAGTCTGCATTTCATAAAATCGAAAATTATCATTAGTGTAAGTTGCAATATATTTTTTAGATGCCTAAAGAAAACATATAATACGGAAATTTCATTTAAGAATAAAACTGATTATGTGTTCAATCTGAACAAGTTGTCCCAGCTTATACTTTTATGGATTAAATTCTATGTGGAGGAAATGTCAGTGCTGAAGACATCAAATAATCTACATTTTGGAAGATGTTTTATTTATTACTACACAAGTATTCAGAAATTTAAAATGGCAAAGAACTACAGGAAACAATGTACCAAATTTTTGCATCATAAAGTGGTGCTATTGAGCTCAGTGAAAATGCTAGGTATAAATAGTGTCTGAATTTTATTCCATACCTTTGTCTTTGGATGTCACCAGCAGGGAAATTGATTTCTTTTTTAATTCTTGGGGGACCCTTCCAGACGTTAGACAGGACTACTAGACAGATCAACAAGGAGCTGCAAATGGGATTTTTCTGTAGGCTTGGTGTTACTGAAAATAGCATGTAACTGCCAAAACTATTGCTTGTGTTGTAGAACAAATTCTCTGCTGATGTAAAAAGACACAATTCCACTGAATCCAATGACGTTAAACCCATTTATGCCAGGAGAAAATGTAGCTCTTTATCCATTTATCTATAGGTTGGTTGCTGTGACTTAATTTCAAATGAATTATGTTACTGTTCTTGTTCTGTGTCCTTGCAGCACTTTATTACTTAGAAGGCTAGTTCAGCAGAAATAAATAAATATGTGATTTGCAGTCTCAGCAAACGTCCTAGCCAGGAACAATGTCCTCTCTGCAGTGTTCCAGACTAATTGCCCCCAATTTTCTGCTCTAACCTTCATATCCAATTCATTCTCTTGTACTAGTCTCCTTATTCTTTTTCCAACCAATCCTCATCTTCATATTTTCTCTAATGTCAGCAAATTTTTAACCACCAGCTTTTACGTATTCAAATTCCTTCAGACAACCACTTCCTCCACAGTGATTATAAGAAATGTGTGTTGTATCTATGGAAGTACATTATCTGTACTTGTAATCCTTTTTTGTTTAGCACTTGCTCTGAATTTTTGTGTTTGATAATATGTTCTAGTGTTTTTGTTAACAAATACTGTAATTATAAGTATATTCTCCACTTACTGTGCATCATCCAACTTTTTTCTAATTTGATAGTCAAAACCTGGCATCAACTATTGTAAGCAGTCTAACTGACATTCATACAAGTTGGAAGATTTTTAAGCTTATTTTAAGGCTGATTGGCAGCAACTTTCTCTTCAAAAACTGAATGCAATAGCAATAAGTTAATCACAAGCATTAATAAAATCATGCTTGAGGTCATTGCTTAGATACTAAAGACCTTTTGATGATTAGAGAATGTGTCTGAAAATTGTTCTGGGCACCTACTTAACAGCCTGTGACTTGGGAAGGCATTAATCCAGAACATTGGCTTCATTTTCTCATTAAGTCTTCTGCATTATAGAATGTTGTTTGTGAGACCTGTTTGAATCAGTGGTGCACAGAAAGGATGAAATTAAAGAAACTGGTCTCAGTGAAGTAAGTGGTTCTAGCTACTTACTTCAGGGGGCACCTGCTGAATTTAGCAGAATTGGTTTTCCACAGTCCAGCTGCATTTCTGCTGAGTAGATCAGCCAGGTGTGGAATTTGAGTCTATGACCTTTGCGTGCTTACCCACTATGAAAGACCGTGGATCATTCTGTTGAATACTGCATGTAGTTAAAAATTAAAAGAAACATTCATGAAAGCCAAGAAGTCTGTAATATGAAAATCTTATGTTGTTGAATTATTTTATTGTCTGGTATAAGAAAAAAAAAACACATTTTACATAAGTGTATGTTTTCAGTTAAGTAAATAACTATTTGTGTGCAGAGGAGAGCAAGATAGCTGTTGGAAGGGACTGGAAAACAAGACTTTTGAGGAGAGGCTGAGGGAATTGGAGTTGTTTAATCTGGATAAGAGATGGCTGAGGGGAGATCCTACCACTCTCTACAACTACATGAAAGGAGGTCACAACGAGGAGGGTGTCTGTCAGTCTCTTATCTAAGGTGACAAGTGATAGGGTGTGAGAAAAAGGTCTCAAGTTGTACCATGAAAGGTTTAGATGGCATATTAAGAAGAATTTTTTGGTGAAGAGGTAATGGGCTGTACAGGAAAGTAGTGAAGTCATCATCCCTGGAGACATGGGTATGGCAGTAAGGGACAAGGTTTATGATGGGACACAGTAGGTCAGGATGGTGGTTGGACTTGGTGGTCTTGAAGGTCTTTTCCTCCTACATGATTCTATTATTCTGTGAAATCACAGAATCACAGAATCGTAGGGGTTGGAAGGGACCTCCAGAGATCATCGAGTCCAACCACCCTGCCAAAGCAGGTTCCCTAAACCAGGTTGCACAGGTAGGTGTCCAGGCGGGTCTTGAATATCTCCAGAGAAGGAGACTCCACAACCTCCCTGGGCAGCCTGTTCCAGTGCTCCATCACCCTCACTGTAAAGAAGTTCTTGCGCACATTTGTGCGGAACTTCCTATGCTCTGGTTTCTGGCCATTTCCCCTTGTCCTGTCTCCACACACTGCTGAAAAGAGTCTGGCCTTGCCACTTTACCCCCCACACCTTAGATATTTATAGACCTGGATCAGGTCCCCTCTCAGTCTTCTTTTCTCAAGGCTAAACAGACCCAGTTCACTAAGCCTTTCTTCAAAGGGGAGATGCTCCAGGCCCTTCACCATCTTTGTGGCCCTCTGCTGGACTCTTTCCAAGAGATCCCTGTCTTTTTTTGTACTGGGGAGCCCAGAACTGGACACAGTACTCCAGATGAGGTCTTACCAGGGCAGAGTAGAGAAGTATTCCTGACTGAACTTGTCTCTGCCTGTGCTATGTTCAAAGTTAAATTCCAAGCTATCTAACATTGACATGTTTGCCAATGTTTTTCTTCTTTCCCTACAGAAAGTTATTCTTTGAATAACTTAATCTGTTCAGCTTCTGCAGCATCCTGGACTGGGGGAATTCTATGCTCAGTTCCTACCTTTTGGATCATATCTCTAATGACTTCCTTATTGTATCATTAAAATAGCTGTACTGTATCAGACTTGCGTCTTATCTGGCTGGCATTCTCTTTCTAATGTCCCCAGTGGACACTTAAAAAGAACCATTATGAAACGAGATTATTGCTATGGAAAATTGTACTCCTAGGTTCATTTAGTTAGCATTGATATAGCTTTTGATAAACTCTAGGTTAAAAAAATTAGAATCTTGCATCATCCATTCTAAAATTTTCCTGTTTCCTCTTTGATATTGTATATAGTTCCAGTGGCCCCATGGTGTTTGCAAACACGGAGGCATAGTGTAATGCTGGCTTTCCTTTAGTCTTTATATGCAAGATTTTAATAGTCTTTTCCTTCTGTCCTTTGTCAGTGCATCAGGCCATATCCACTGGGTAAAATTTTACAGGCACAGTTATGTTCATCAGGGTAAGAAAACATATCCTTAGAGAACTTATTTCATTGGAAAAAAAAAAGTTATTGTTTGTATCTAATACAGTTTTAAAAAATATTTTAATGAGATTCCTGAGAAATTATTTGACTGTTAAATTTCCACTAGAAAAATATGTCTATAAAGTCAGATTGACTACAAAAATATTTTCAGTGCAGATTGTTGGTACTGCATTAATATAATGATTCAAAATGTAGTGAAATGTACTTTAAAACCAAATGGTGTTGATGTTTTTGAGAAGTTGAGGTACTCTTGATACTAGTCTTGTACTTCAGTTGATGTTACCTTGCACAGCCTGGTCTGTCTTGGTCTTTACCCCAATACTTTCCTACTCATTAGTGTTCGTGTAGCGTTATGCATGTCTCCATCTCAACACTAAGGAACAGGGCGAAATGGTGGCACTTTCTTCCATTCTCATGCCCAGTCTATTCAAGTACCATCTATTTTACATAAAATATCAGAGTCGCTATTTGTGTTGTACAAATGAGAGTCAGTGTAATGAACAGAATGAATGAGGGAAGAGAGCTTGCTACTGACTTCAGGATAGCTATTCTGTGTGTTTACAAAAAGACACACATATCTATGAAAATATAGACTTGAAAGATATCTAGCTGACAGATTTAAGTAATCTACTTATTTTTTTCTTCTAGACATTATCTTCCAATTTGGATTTTTAAGTTATCAAATGAGATGTTTTTGTTTGTTTTTATGGTAAAAAAATATCTCCTGAAGTTTTTGTTTAGTTTCCTTCTTGTATGATAGTCAGATGTTTAAATTTTAAGCTAACATTATTTTAAAAAATGAACAAACAGAAATTGGTAAAACATTTTAAATCATTCCATGTCAAGTTAGATCAAGATAAACAGTATAATTTTATATAAATAAAATAAGAAATATTTTGCAAGTGATTGTCAGATATATTAGGAATGTCAGTTACAGTGTTTAAATATACCTTTAATTGATGGGATAGTTTTTGTAAATTGATTGAGCAAAAAAATCTGTATTTATTTTATATTCCATGTAGTTTCTTTCAAACATACAGTTTCTCTCTACTCTCAGTTCCAAACATGCATTCACTGTAAGTCAGGTTCTGCATTTGCCCAGAAGCCTTTGGCTCCTTATTGATAGTCTCTTACATGCAGGAAGTGGGTTTTCTTTAGGCTATGAATACTAGACAGATATGAGAAGGGTTAATTTAAGTGTTATTCTAAAAATTATTACTCTAAAACTTTTAAACTCTTTTTTTTCTTTTTCTTTTCTTTTTTTTTTTCTTTCGGGAGGAGAGGCATGTCATTTCATTTGAACTCCTAAAATGACTCTTAGCGTTAAATCTGAAATATGTGGTTCCTTTAGAACAGATATCTTCTTTCTGTATTTGATCTGGGGATTCTTTTTGACATGCATTTTCTTGAGCTTTCTTAAGTGGTCAGTTATTCTGAACATATTTTCAACATGTTAAGAAACCCACCAATTTCTATTATGTTGTCATGTTTTGAGTAGATTTCTGCGTAGCCCCTATTATATTTTTAAAGGTTTTCTCTACAGAGTAGCCTAACATTTTCCTCCTAGGGTAAAGATTAATCTGCCCTAGTTTAGGCATAAAAAATTAAATTTCTCTAACTCAGTATTCTTTCATTATAGTCAATGAAGAGAGATGGGGTCCTCAAGGGAAAGATTCATCTCATCCTAAGATCAGTATCTAGGATAGGTCAGATGAATTGTCCTTTGGAGGTGCCAATTTCTTTCCAGTGACTATCAAGGGAACTTATGATGACTGTCTCAGTCTTACATCTCTAACTTTTAGCTGTCTGAAGTTAAGTGACATAAGCTGTTCTTCCTTAAAATTACATTTTTTGAGGAGATGAATAATTAATTCCCTTCAGAAAATATTACCTTGAAGACAATAATATTTTGACTGAGACCCAAAATGTTAAAACAATTAAATGTGCGTATATTTAGAATATTGTATGTTCCTCTGGCAGAATCATGGGAGATTTGATGAAGCAAGTTAGAGTAGTACTACTCAGAGGAGCGTTATCTGTTCTCATGGATACGTTAACAGGATTTTATACATATATAAAAATAAAGTTTTAAAATTTTTTAGTGGGATTCATCTAACTTAACTTTAGAGATCTGTAGTGGTGACATCTACATTTGATGTAGCCGTTGTAAGCTCCCTTTATAATCAAGGGAGAGAAATATGACCTTTTGAGGTGCAATACTTCTGACCCATTTTAGATGCTTACTTTAAAATGAGATGAATAATGCTCCTAGTGTTTCCATTTTTCTCTACTGATTTTAAAGCATGGCTAGAAAGTGTGATTAACTCAGGTGCAGGTACCAAATGTATTTCTCTGTTACTCATCAATGCAACATGAGGAGAAAATAATATCAAATGGCTCCAATTGGCCAAAAAGTTCTGCTGAAAAGTCTCAGAACTGTTTGATGACCCTCAGCTCTTCAGCATTGCATAATGCTAATGTGTTGTTGTGATATCATTTCACAGCTGTGACATCGTACAAGTATTTATGGCTCGAAGGTGGCACTGATTGATGATAAAATCAATTTCAGCTGTGTAGAGACAGTTGTTACACACTCTGTTAAGTATGATTTTTTTTTTTTTAAAGAACTTAGAACTTATTTTCAGTGACTAGAAAATTAACAATGAGATGCTAAGAACATTTTCTTAATGTCTCAGGATTTTGAATATAGCCACACTTCATTGTGAATACTTTTATTTATAAACAGGTATCTATATTTCTTACTATCTGGTCTATAATTTTTCTGACTATAAATACTTCCTTTATGAAAGCTTTTATCACTGCTACAGACTTTGCCTTATTCTACTTGGGTTATATTTCTTCTTCCTAACTTTGAGAAACATATTTATTTTATTGTTCTGAACTCCTCCATCAGCCTGAAATAAATGAGAATGTTGCCACAGTGTTACCTTTTTGTTGTTTACATGGAACTCATGTAGGTATATAAGTATATGACTGAAAAAACAGGGTTTGTTTGTTTGTTTTTTCTCACAAGGATATTGCATTTTAACCTTTTAATTAATTTTACTTTCCATTTCCAAACATCTATCCATTTACTTCAGTTTACTTTTCCAGCCACCAGTTTCCCAGTCTTTTATGTCACCTAATAGTTTTCTTCATCACAATGCTTTTATTTTTGCATTTTTTTAGTCATAAAAATTTTTAATCACCTCTGTATTTATATGTGTGCTAGGAAAACTTCATCCTCTGCCAGGACAGAAAAATATTATGAGAAAAATAAATAATAAACAGATCGATAATTTATTTCTCATTTTTATGCTCTTATATATCTATTTTGTTTGCTTGAATAATAATTTCTGTTTATGATACTGTTTTTGTTTAGATAAGCTGAAGAGTTCCAAGCAGTCTTGCCTTTAGTAGTCTACAAGCTCTAACTACACAGTACACAGTAAACAACAAAGTGACACTAAGAGAAAACGTGACCTGGGATCACTTGTGAAATCCAATGTCATTCACTAAATGAAACTGAACAAGAGTCTGTTGGAGAGGCTGGTATATAACAGCCCAGCCTTGCTCCATTTTACTCATTTTTAGCAAATAAATACTGCGACATGATAAAATGTTTTAATTGTTCAAAAACAATGCAGAGAGGATTATGTCAACTACTGTGTGTGTTTTGTTTTTACTTTCTTCATGTTGTTTATATTAACCCACTTGTCATGGGCGTTTCCTACTGCTACTGATGAACCTACACCAATGTGCAAAAAGACATGAGACCAGGTGGACAGAATCTATCAGTAGGAAACTGGAATTTGAAACTAGACTTATTTTTGAATCTTTATACCTTTTAATATTTATGTATTTTAACACTGCATAGTAGCCCAGCAGAAGCAGACCCAATTTCCTGCACATCCAGTGTGCACTCAAAACCTGACTGATGAGTCATCTTTCTCTCTTATTTTCCACCTGCTACCAGGGATTTTGCATTCCTGTTCCTATAGAGATCCAGCTGCACATGAAAGCTAAACACTGAACTGAGCTGGACTCTAAAATATGGATGTGAATTTCCTCAGTGTGAGCTGCAAATGCAATACACGTCCCTCACTGTTTGGGTGAATCCACTTAGCCTCTATATACTATAGATATAAAGCACTGCTGACATTAACTCTTTAAAGGAAGTAAGCTTGTTCAGCAAAGCCTCCAGACTTTCAAGAATTGGCATAGCATATGGTCTAAGTTAATAGATGCTTCTTATCACTGATGAGGGAGGTCTGCATCCAGAAATATATATGGAATATCTTCTACTGACAAACTTTACACAGACCCATATAAATACAAAAAAAGTTTTGTAGATCATTCCTAAACTGTCTTTAGTCATTGCAAAATTATTTATGAATGCGCTTTAGTCAAGATCTGTGAGATGCTCTGTTAGGGCCAAGTGTCTGTGTTTGGGATGAAGTGAGACCAGAAGGATCAGGTTATCAAGGTTTAGAGTCAAGGCCACTCTTTTCAGCAGTGTGTGGAGACAGGACAAGGGGAAATGGCCAGAAACTGGAGCATAGAAAGTTCCGCACAAATGTGCGCAGGAACTTCTTTACGGTGAGGGTGACGGAGCACTGGAACAGGCTGCCCAGGGAGGTTGTGGAATCTCCTTCTCTGGAGATATTCAAGACTCGCCTGGACGCCCACCTGTGCGACCTGGTGTAGGGAACCTGCTTTGGCAGGGTGGTTGGACTTGATGATCTCTGCAGGTCCCTTCCAACCCCTATGATTCTGTGATTCTGTGATTATGTGATTATGTGATTATGTTCAGGAGCTAACCAGCACTGCAGTGGTAAGTGCTTTAGAGTTTTTTTTTAGAGTTGCTCTGTGCAACTCTATTCTTTTTGCATAACAGAGAACTGAGGGGAAATAAGTGCAACGGGGTCAATTCCCCTGCAGAGACTAAACAGAAATCATACTGTGATTAATTATCTTTATAATTATGTAATGACTATATACATTATATTTATATATATAGGTATATGTGTGTTTCTGTGTTTCTTAGAGCTATAAATCCAGTCATTCCTGAGTCTCCTGATTCTGACTGTAGTGCCGTTCTAGCACTCAGTGTGTTCTGTCTACACAATCTATAAATGAGTTAGAGGAAAATGTCTTTTTTTTTTTTAAACTTTATCAGCTTTGCTATAACACAGAGTTTAACTGACCTCTCTACAACAGAATTTCTAATTCTGAAATAAAAAGTGAAAACTCAGGTATCTTAAATTTTGTGTTGATAAACCTTAATGAATCACCCTGAAGTAGCTGGCTCAAACAAATCACTTGCAGCCAGTTTAGTTTGCCAAGAATCCATTTCTCGTCTAAGAGATGGATGAAGTTTCCCAATTGTGGAGAATAAAGAGTACTAGTGTTATGTCCTTTTTTATAGATGATTTACAGTTGTGATGAAAGGTCACAAATTTCAGTGCTCCTTTTCTGCTTCCTTCAGTTCTTACAAATGAAACTCTCAGAATAGGGCTAATAAGACATCTGAGAGTACACTTTGTGTCAGTCAGTTCTCCTATCATTATCTTTGTGACTCAAATGACCATGATTAAGATATATTATAATTTTGTCATTTGTAATGTCTGTGGTGTAAAGTTTAGTGTCTAGTGAGTTAACATACCACTTTTGGATCACTACAGTGGATTTTGAATCAATCCCTGTATTATCTATCATCCTTAATCTTCTTCAGTATTCCCCTTGTATGTTGACCTTGGCATGCTGACAAATTCTTACAGAAAAAAAAGCCTACTAACTGTCTATCTGCCAGATAAGAAATGTTGGCTAATGTGATACTACATGCTGCAAATGAAACTTTGCCTTGATTCAGGAACAAAACTGTTGTTCATTATTGAAACACTCATTGACATAAGTTTGGACACCACAGGGAGAACTTATTTGAAATACTAAATCCTGTTGTATTTATTACCCATTAGAACTGAATTATTATGAAGTTGTTATGATATAGGTTATAAAACCATCCTCAGAACTTTGATAGTTCTACCCAAAGGAGATCAAAAGAACTGATAATTATAATATAAATTTCTGTATTCGAGTTTAGTGTGAGTGCAAATATATGAAAAATAATAGTCCTCAAAGTTATAGGCAAAAGAAGATGATGTAGGAAACAAAATATTGTTGAAGTTTTCCACTTCCATCTTTAAGAAATGTTTTCAGAAAAGTGTCTTAAAGAGATGGGGATGGGGTTATCTAAAGAACAGAATTCCATAATAGGCACTGACTTCAGGTAATCTTGATTAATTCTTTTCTGCAATTTTCTAGGTTTTCTGGGATTAATTATTTCTTGAGCTTTTGTTCCAAAGTCATGGATAGAACAAGGATAATGGAAATGGTAATTGCAGTGTTTTTAAGTATTTTATATTCAAGAAATCAGAAAAACACATTAAAAAACTAGTGTCCAGAGAGATAAAAATGAATATTTTGCTATACAAACTGCAGGTCAGTTAATATTAAGAGAAATAATTAAATGACATAGATATCTTAAGTACTTCAAAGAATAATTAGCTGAATTAATGCAAACAATCTGTCCACAACTTAAAATTTTGAATATTTGAAATAATAGTCAATCTTTTATGCAGCTCTGGAGAAGAAACTAGGAAAGAATCCCAGGGCTGGAATAGTCTCCAGGAGTTGGATGAGCCATCATGATGTTTCAGAATCAACTATTCTCATGTAACCCCTGACAGCTAGCTTCAAGGATTCCAATGATGGAGTTTTTGCAGTCTTCCCATGAAAACCATTGCATGGCTTAGCTATATTTATCATAAAGTATCTGATGTAATGCCTCATCTCAATATATCTTGGTTCAGTTAATGTTGATTATTCACCTTCAGTTCACTAACTCAGTACAGTTCTTGTTCAATTCTACATAACTTCGGGTTTGAAGGCTCATGTTCCTCCTCAGATTTTTCTTCATTATGCTAAATAAATACATTCTTTCCATTGGTTATATCTTTTTGGTTTTTGGGTCTGTCTTATTCTTCTCTTTCAGACTATCACAAATTAGTCCACCTTCTTGAAGGTGTTGAAATCTTATTGCTCCTACCCAAGACCTTTCCAATGCTGTGTATGTCCATGTGTTTGTTTCATATGAAAAGACTTCTAGCTGCTGCACCAAAGAAACGAAAAATGATAATAACATTCAGTAGCATTACAATAGGTGAAACTTCTGCAATTCTTTGTAAAAGCGGATTTCTAGAAGCTTTATAGCATACATATAACTTATTCATTTTCTTCACATTTCATGGTATTCATAGCTCATTCATGCATTCCTTGAAGCCTCAAAATCTTAACATGAAGGTATTTTCTTTTAGAATTAAGAAGGCCTTAGAACCACTTTTATTTATAGCAAAGTCTGGTGTAAGTGAAGTCAAAATTCAGCATTTTAAACTTCAGCTGTGGGTTTACTGTGACATTTGTAGCTTTTTATTATTTCTAAATAGAATTCTTTTTGCTAGAATTTGGCTCAAAATGTTTTTTTTAACAGATATAATTAGGTTGCTAAGCATTAACAGTTAATTATCATATTAATAAACAGTTATTACTCTCATTTTATACTGAACCATGCTAAAGCAGCATTATTATGCATGCATTGCTCTTAGGCAACGTAATTGTCCTTAAAGGAAATCATTACAATTTAAATGAAATTGGGAGCTACTGGTTAGGGAAGGCTGTAGGGCATGCAGAATACATACTAGGCATGGAACTGTAATTTCCCCAAATCACGTCTTTTCAGTAATTTTACATTACAGGGCTATCTCTGTTTAGTTAAGAGAAAAACAGTTTATTTTTTGTCTTACAATTTAGCAAGGTCATTATTTAACCAAAGACAAGCCATTCTCTTCAGTGAAAGGCAATGTAGAGTCACTACACTGTGTTATTTACTATAGGTTAAGAAACTATGATCAGCATTTAAAATTCATTTTATTTCACGCTATAATCTAGGGAATGGATTTGCTGTGACACTCGCACATGCTGCCCAAGGAATGAGAATCATGGACTGAAAGCTACTGTACTCTGAGTGATATCTAATGTAACATATATTCCATTTGGAAACAGCTATGGTTTTTTGCTGATTAGATTTTTCTTCCTTTCTCATATTCTTTCTCTGTATTTAACATATCCACTAAAGAACTGTTATTCTCTTTGACATTTTTTGTCATATAAAGGTTAATTATTTGACTTAATCTCTTTGTCATCTGTTAAAATACAAGGATTATGAACACTTATTTCTGGCATTTTCTTAGATTTATAATTAATTAATGTTTTATATTGCCATAAACATCTCCTTAGTTTAAGTGAATGACTCACATTTAAGAAAAGGTTATATCATCTGTGGGTGCTAGAGAATCTTCAGATGAATTAGCCAATAGCTCAAAATTAACTTTATTAATAAGCATCATTTGGCAGATGTAGCACATGGCAAATGATGTGGCTCATACCGTACTGTAACAGAGAAATCTACAACCTGTCTTCTTCTCAGCAGCAAAATATATTAATTTTTTTCTTTCTTTTCTTGTTTTTTTTTTTTTTTTTTTTTTTTTTTTTTTTTTGGTAAAAAAGTGTGAAAAATTCCTCTGACCCACACTACTATCTGCCTTACATTTTCTTTTTCACACTGTTTGAATGTTTCTTCTCTCATACACACACACTAGGCTAAATTAAGAACAGCTCATCAGTATGTGTTTGAATTGTAACGATAGAAGACCTAAGCAGTGATAAAGATCAAGCCTGATGAACAAGTTCATCTAAAATCTATCTATGCCTCTCTTCCCATACTGAAAAGAAAAAAAAAAAAAAAAAAAAAAAAAAAAAAAAAAAAAAAAAACAAACAAAAAAAAAAAAACCACATTAATTACACATGGTTTGTAATCCAGATAAAGTACATCAGAAGAGCAGTATATTTGCGCCTACCACAATACAGGCTGAACTACACACAAAGCAAAACCAATTGTCTTTGACAAGAAGCTCATTCTTCTGACTTCAAGATAAGCTTTTCAGGGTCAGGTCCTTGTTCCCAGTGTTAACCTAGAGTACTGTTTTCAGTCCTTGACATAAACCAGAATAGAATCTGACCTCTTTGCTGCAGTGACTGCTACTATCTACATCACCAGAATATACTTCTGTTACTTTCTAGTCATACTTGTTCTAAAAAATATGAAACTTTTTTTTCGTATTGTGAGCTACTATACATGGCATCCATTATTTCTAGCTTTATTGGCATTTGAAGCCTATGATTTACTGCTAGTATCTGAATTTGCGACATTATACAATGTTCTTGTCATCTTTCTTTTTAACCTTGTGCAGTTGGACTGTCTGAAAAGGAAAGTCATCAAGGCTGTCAGTGAGGAGTTATGGCACTACCAGATGTAACTGGGGAGCAAGAACTTCTGATTTGGCAGTGTGTCTCTGCTAAAAATGCCACCTGAACTTAGTTCAGATAACCACTCTGAAATAGATAATAGGCCTTTGAGTGTAAAGCTGTAATTACTGTAACATTCATTGTGCTACTAAAATACTGTAGCTTTAGGAATTTATGGAGAACATGACTGTTCACTACAAATGTTCTAAGGTATTTTTGGTGAACAGAATCAGGCCATCACATTCAAATTTAATTTCAAAAATTAAGGCTTGGGAATGAATTCTAGAGTTGCTGCTTACATCAAACTGAAAGATAAATGGAAGAGTTGTACAGTAGGACCTAGTCATGTAACCATTAGAGATACTTGACAGGATTTGGTCCAAAGCTCTATTCCAGAAGGAAGGAGAAATATAACTCTTTTGTTAGATGTGTGTATGGCTAATATGTGTCTATTTACAGTAGCTCATTTGGCAGCAATGTCTTTAGACCTGAGTAAGACATTAGCTGAGGCAATCTAAGGGTATATTCAGATAAGTCTGGAATGCTTCATTTGAAGCCAGAAAACACTCTATCCATGCCTAGTAGAGAATAATTTTGATCCTGTGTAACCATGTATGTTGTAAGAGGTGGTCTTGTTCAAAATGCAGATTATTGATACTGAACAATAAGATATAGTAGATATAAGGAAGGAGAGTTGATAGATAATGGTTGAATAGTATCATCTCTTCACAGTCATGTCATTAGAATATTGTGATTTGGGAACTTTCACAAATATCATTGTTAAGCTATTTTCCAGTCTTTCCAAGTTCATTATGGAACATCCTTACCCTCCAATTATGTTAACTGCTGGGCTCATTTTTTACATTCCCTATTTTCTTTTCTTTCTAAAGCTAGAATTATTACTAAAGAATCAGGAAATACTGCATATCAAACATAGACAGAAAATCTATTTTTCCTTGCTTTTCTGGGTGAGGGATTGACCTAATATTTCTATTTGATGTACGGCAAACACAGTTAATGAAATGAACCTACTAGAACTATTTTACAAGTGACAATCCCTGACAAGCTGTGATATCAGTAAAAGGGAAGCGTTTGTATGGGACAGCATATTCTTGTTTTGTCTGGGAGAATATGGGAGTTCTTATGTCTTGTGATGGTGCACCACAGTAACAAGGGCAGAATTACTAGCCTTGCTTAGAAGCAGCTGCATAGTGATTGTACACAATCAATTATCCTTGGTTTAGATATTACTAAAATGCTCTATTTATTTTTTTTTTCTCTACAAAAATATGAAATAAAGGATCACCTTAGTGATCACTGTTAGTAGATCTTGGTGATTCCTGATGTTAGCCAATAGTTCCCAAAGAACTTTGTGTGAATATACTTAATAACCGGTTTTTATGAGTCTCAGAGTATAAGTTTAGACTAAGCTGTACTGATCAGCAATCTGTGATATATTTCATGTAGCCTCAAGATATAATTCTTTTATCCTCAAGAGTTACTGAAGAGAGACGCTATTAGCAGTAAAACTATTTTACATTTTATCAAATAAATTCTGTGTGACTATACAAACAAATCAATTCCTGTGATATTTTTGAAGAGATGTAACGTAGTTTGTTCTCCAGAAATTGGATTGAACTAATGATGACTGGCTGCAAATATTATAGATTTTATTTAATTTTTATCAGGAACACTTGATTACTTTGAGAAATACGAATTCTTAGTACTAAGTGTAAGTGATATTTATTTTCCTTTTTTTTCTGTATGTGCATAATTTTATCGTATCATCTTTAATGTCAATAATATTTCTTTAATACTAATTGAATTCTTAAATGCTTTTGTTTTGGAAAGGAATGCTTTCTTTTGAACTTAAGATTTATTTATATATTTATTTTCTCTGTAAGACCTATACTACAATACTTCATAGTTTATGTTGCAACAAAATTTCCATGCAAAGCTTGATTTTTCCATGTCTTGAATTTAAAGATTATAAAAGGTATCCTTTTTAGATAGTTGGATTTCTACCGTATTTTTTTTATGAGCTCAATATTGAGTTTGTGTTTCAATCATAAGAATCAAAATGCTTACTACTGAAAACGTCTTTCAATTTTTTTTTCTATTAAGAGGTGAGAATGCAGGAAAAGAAGAGAGAAAATATTGTTATGTACCAATGCAGTTGATATCCATTCGCAGGATCAGAGAGTAGCTGACTGAAATCCAGTTTCAAACACCACTAGTGATTAATCGTGAGAGACAGAATGATGCACCTGCTGAGGAAGAGGATGAATTTTTGGGAGCTTTTTCCTGTTACCTGGTAGAAATAGTTTTCAGACAAAAACATTCTGCCAAACAGGCTTTTCAGTGGAGAAATGATTATATACAATATAAAAATACATTAATTGTCATAATTAAAATATATCACCCTCTGAGTGAAAACAGAATAATTGAAAGATTGGATGCACTAGTTTAGGTAATAGTTACAGATGTCTTTGTTTTGTGCATCCCTAATTTCATTTTCAACCAATGAATACTGTATGATTATCATAGAATCATAGAATCACAAGGTTGGAAATGACTTACAAGATCATCTAGTCCAACCATTCTCCCATTACCATTGCTACCACAAGCTACTAAACCATATCTCGTAGCTCCTCATCCAGGAGCCTCTTGAACACTGTCAGGGACGGCAGCTCCACCACCTCCCTGGGCAGGCCATTCCCCTGCCTGACCACTCTCTGAAAGAAAAAGTTCTTCCTCATGTCTAACCTAAACCTGCTCTGATACAACTTGCAGCCATTTCCTTGAGTCCTCTTTGTTGCCTGAGAAAAGAGGCCAAACCCCTCCTCATCACAACCTCCCTTCAGGCAGTTGTAGAGTGCAATGAGGTCTCCCCTGAGCCTCCTCTTCTCCAGACTAAACAATCCCAGCTCCCTCAGCTGCTCCTCATAAGGCTTGTGCTCCAGACCCGTCACCAGTTTCATTGCCCTTCTCTGGACATGCTCCAGGGCCTCAATGTCTTTCTTGTAGTGAAGGGCCCAAAACTGAACACAATACTCAAGGTGCGGCCTCACCAGTGCTGAGTACAGGGGGATGATTACCTCCCTGCTCCTGCTGGCCACACTATTTCTAATGCAGGCCAGGATGGCATTGGCCTTCTTGGCCACCTGGTCACTCTGTCAGCTCATGTTCAGCCAAGCATCAACCAACACCCCCTGGTCCCTTTCCTCTTCACAATCATCCAGCCATTCAGCCCCAAGCCTATAGCGCTGCATGGGGTTGTTGTGGCCAAAGTGCAGGACCTGGCACTTGTCCTTGTTGAACCTCATCCCATTCACCTCAGCCCAGCAATCCAGCTTATCTAGATCCCTCTGAAGGGTCTCCCTACCCTCAGGCAGATCGACACTTCCTCCCAACTTGGTGTCATCTGCAAACTTACTGAGGGTACGCTCAATCCCCTCATCTAGGTCATCAGTAAAGATATTAAACAAGATGGGCCCCAGTACCGGTCCCTGGGGGACACCACTTGAAATGGGTCGCCAGCTGGACTTAACTCCATTAACCACTACCCGTTGAGCACGGCCCTCTAGCCAGTTCCTTACCCAAAGAAGGGTATACCTGTCCAGGCCACAGGCAGCCAGTTTCCCCAGAAGAATATTGTGAGAGACCGTGTCAAAGGCTTTGCTGAAGTCTAGGTAGACTACATCAACAGACTTTCCCTCATCTAGCAGTCTGGTCACCCAGTCATAGAAAGAGATGAGGTTGGTCAAGCACGACCTGCCTTTCATGAACCCGTGCTGGCTGGGCCTGATCCCCTGGGCGCCACACACATGCCGTGTGATCTCCAAGATGATTTGCTCCATAACTTTCCCTGGTACCGAGGTCAGGCTGACAGGCCTGTGGTTCCCTGGATCCTCCTTACAGCCCTTCTTGTAGATGGGAGTCACATCAGCGAGCCTCCAATCCTCTGGGACCTCTCCAGATAACCAGGAGCGCTGGTAGATGGCTGAGAGTGGCTCGGCAATCACCCCCGCCAGCTCCCTCAGCACCCAAGGCTGTAGCCTGTCCAGTCCCATGGACTTGTGACAGTCCAGATGGAGGAGGAGCTCTCTAGCTGTCTCCACCTGAATCGCTGGGGATATATCCTGAGTAGCATTCCAGACTTCCAGATCAGGGCATAAAATGCCCTGAGGATAACTGGTCTGGCTATTGAAGGCAGATGTAAAGAAGGCATTGAGGACCTCAGCCTTTTCCTTATCCTCAGAGGCCACATTCCCCACTGTGTCAAGTATAGGATGAAAATTCTTCTTGGTTCTTCTTTTACCGTTGATATATTTATAAGAGAATTTTTTATTCTCTTTTACTGCAGTGGCCAATCTGAGTTCAAGTTGGGCCTTTGCCTTCCTAACTTCCTCCCTGCATACCTTAGCAACTTCCTTGTAATCTCCCCAAGTAGCCTGTCCCTTTTTCCAAAGGACATAGACTCTCTTTTTCTTCCGGATTCTCAGCAGTAGTTCCCAGCTCATCCATACCGGTCGTCTTCCCCTACGGCTCGCCTTATGGCATTCAGAAACAGCCTGTTCTTGTGCCTTTAAGATTTCTGTCTTGAGGAGCATCCAGGCTTCCTGGGCCCCTTTACCCTTAAGAAGCAACTCCCAAGGGACCCGTGCTGCAAGCGTCCTGAACAGATCAAAGTCCACCCTCTGGAAGTTCAAGTTAGTAGTTTTGCTGGTCACTCTTCTGACATCTCCAAGAATAGAGAATTCTACAATTTCATGGTCGCTCTGCCCAAGACAGTCCCCAGCCTTCACATCTCCCACCAGTCCTTCTCTGTTAGTGAAGAGCAGGTCTAGCAGGGCACCGCCCCTGTTAGGCTCTCCTACCAGCTGCATAAGGAAGCTATCTTCCACGCACTCTAGAAACCTCCTGGACTGCTTCCTCTGTGCTGTATTATATTTCCAACATATATCAGGGAAGTTGAAGTCTCCCATGAGAACAAGTGCTGGCGATCGTGCAACTTCCGCAAGCTGCTCATAGAATGCCTCGTCCATTTCTTCATCCTGATTAGGCGGTCTATAACAGACCCCCACCAAGATGTCACCCCTACAGGCCTTCCCCCTGATCCTTACCCATAGACACTCAACTTTGTCATTCCTAACCCCAAGCTCTTCAACATCAAAACAGTGTTTAATATAAAGGGCCATACCACCACCCTTCTTTCCTTGTCTATCCCTTCTGAAGAGCTTGTAGCCATCCATCACAGCACTCCAGCCATGGGAGTGGTCCCACCATGTTTGGTAATAGCAACTAGGTCATAATTAGCCTGACTCACAATCGCTTCCAACTCTTCCTGCTTGTTGCCCATGCTGCGTGCATTGGTATAGACGCACTTCAGTCGAGTCACCTGCCTCACCCCCAGCTCAAGCATTGTTCCTCTAGGCTCGTCTCTTGTGAGGCCTGTTTTGTCCCCCTCCCCCATCGTAGCTAGTTTAAAGCTCTTTCAATAAGCCCCGCTAGCTCCTGCGCTAGGATTCGTTGCTCCCTTTGAGATAGGTGGGTTCCACGGACAGACAACAGGCCAGGGGCCGATCAACTGCCCCCATTAGTAACTCCTCTAGTGCACCTAGAGTCTTACCAGTGTTGGAGGATGTCAGGTGATGTTCTGATAAAAGCATAGACCATGAGAACAGGGGAGAAAAAAGTAAGGACAGTGCAGCAAAGAGGAGGAGACAGGAGCATGAGAACAAGAGGAACAATGGGAAATTAAGAAGGGAACCTGAGAAACTAGAAAGTGGAGGGGGTATTCTGGTATAAGAAATGCAAGGGGAAATGTTTAAAAAAATCTTAGATTTCAGAGGTTTTCTTTCTTTCTTTCCTGTCCCTAGAGGTGTTTAAGGCCAAGTTGGATGGGGCCCTGAGCAATTTGATCTAGTATAGTACTTGATCTAGCAGCTGGCAGCCCTGTCTGTGGCAGTGGGGTTGGAATCACAGAATCATAGGGGTTGGAAGGGACCTCCAGAGATCATCGAGTCCAACCGCCCTACCAAAGCAGGTTCCCTACACCAGGTCGCACAGGTGGGCGTCCAGGCGAGTCTTGAATATCTCCAGAGAAGGAGACTCCACAACCTCCCTGGGCAGCCTGTTCCAGTGCTTCGTCACCCTCACCGTAAAGAAGCTCTTGTGCACATTTGTGTGGAACTTCTTATGCTCCAGTTTCTGGCCATTTCCCCTTGTACTGTCTCCACACGCTGCTGAAAAGAGTCTGGCCTCACCACTTTGCCCCCCACACCTTAGATATTTATAGACCTGGATCAGGTCCCTTCAGTCTTCTTTTCTCAAGGCTAAACAGACCCAGTTCACTTAGCCTTTCTTCACAGGGGAGATGCTTCAGGCCCTTCACCATCTTTGTGGCCCTCCGCTGGACTCTTTCCAAGAGATCCCTGTCTTTTTTGTACTGGGGAGCCCAGATGATCCTTGAGGTCCCTTCCAACCCAAACCATTCTATGATTCTATGATTCTACAATTACTTCTTCCATTCTTTTGGTGCTTAGACTATAAACTTTTCAGAGCAGCTGGAGGAAATCAACCCTCTGTATGCTTGAAAGAATCTCTGGGCAATACAAATGAGTCATCAGTGAGTTTAGTGTGCAGCAGGAGAAAGATGATACTGGAACAAAATGTTCCGGTGTGTATTTGTGTAGTGTCTAGCATAATGGGCCTCTGCTTCCGACTGAGGCCTCTGAGCATTCCAGTGATGTAAATATTAACTAATAATAATAAAAGGACAAGCACTTTATTTGCATCCATGTTGCCATCTGTTGTGTAGACTGCATCAATATTAAGTACATGTTTAGCTTCATTTGCTTTTCTCTAAGCAGTACGCTTTATTTGCTGCAAAGAACCTGACAATTTTAAAAACTTACAGTAAATTTTAAGCATTGAAAGATATTGGCAGTATTTTTCAAATTTCATAGTTAGTAAGCAGTAGCAGCAGACTAGAATTAGAAGTAACATATGGATACAGTAGATAATTTCACCACAATTAAAAAAATACCTTATTATAATCTTGGTGAAAAGAAGATGCTAGATATTTACGCAGCAAATAAAAGTATTTGTCTTGGATGATGTATCATAACTAACAGATTTTGCTTTAATTTTCATGATATATTAGTAAAATAAAGCCCCCAGTAGTTACTATCATGTTTGCAAGAAAGGACAGAGGAGACAACGAACTTGGATGTGGAAGTTGACTAAGCATGACTGGTGTGACCTCATGACTCTTCTGAAGCATTTGTGCAATGTTTCTTTAGTCCAGAAGGGTACACTGATAATCTGTTCTCTCCGCCATCAGAGATAAAAATGCCCAACAACACTTTTAAACTGGTTTAAGGTCTTAATTGTATAAAAACAAAAACTACCATGTGCAATTTAAAAAGCAAAGATCAAAAGTACGAGTGTCCCAAGTTTCCTAAACTCCAAGAAATTCTTAAGTTTAATGTCCAGTTTATTTTGTGAATTTGACCATACCTCTAGTTGCAGAGGAAGGCAGAGAAACTGCTTGTAAACACTAACAGCTCAAACACAGAGAAATTTTTGTGCAAATCTGGTGAGTGGTTTAACATGATTATGTAACAAAGACAGCAATGAAATTATGAACAGGAGCGTCAGTACATTATTTATACTTTTTCTTTACACACAGACACACAAGTAAACAATACTTCTGCTGAGTGATGAATGAATAAGTAATGTGGAATTTTGCCTGAAATAAACAAAGTCAAAATAAAATGTTAGCAAAAATAAGACATCATATATAAGCCGTGATTTTATGTTTGACAGTTGTGGCTTAGTTTTAATTATTCATGGTAATACGTCAAAGAACACTAGCAGACACAGTGCCAGCATTTAAAAACTTTAGTGACCTACAAAACTACAGGTCTGCTGGCCTGATGTTCATTGTGAGAAAAATCATTGCTGAACTTCTAATATGGGATGCAAATACAAAATGAAGTAAAAACCCAAACACCAACAATAAAAAAATACTGTAAACAGTAAGAACAAGGACAACAATTAAAACACCAAAAAAAAAAAAAAAAAAAAAAAAAAAAAGTAACCTGAAATACAATACAATTAATACCAATCAACATTGATTTAGAGTTAATACTTTGTCAGGCTAGCCTGTTGCTTGCACTTGGTGCTTCTGGAAGAACATTTAATAAATGTAAGAGTTTTATATTATTTATTTATTTATTTATTTATGAAATATATTTCTCACTAGCAATTATGTTTCGTTTTTTAGTTAATATATTGCTGGGAGATTAAATGATTGAGTGGGGGTACGGGTGGATGGTAAGCTGGACATGAGCCTACAGTGTGCCCTCTCAGCCCAGAAAGCCAACTGTATCCTGGGCTGCATCAAAAGAAGTATGGTCAACAGGTCGAGGGAGGTGATGCTGCCCCTCTGCTCTGTGCTGATGAGGCCTCACCTGGAGTACTGCTTCCAGATGTAGAGTCCTCAGTACAGGAGAGACATAGACCTGTTGGAGCACATCCAGAGGAGGGCCATAAAAATGATCCAGGGGATGAAACACCTTTCCTACAAGGACAGGCTGAGAAAGCTGGGGCTGTTAAGCCTGGAGGAGAGAAGGCTGCGAGATGATCTGATATTGGTCTGTCAATATCTAAAGGGGAGTTACAGGAAAGAAGGGGACAGACTCTTTAGCAGGGTCTGTGGTGACAGAACAAAGGGAAATGGTTTCAAACTTAAAGAAGGTAGATTTCGGTTGGATATAAAGAAGTCTTTTACAAAGAGGGTGGTAAGGCACTGGAACAGGTTGCCCGGAGATGTGGTTGATGCCTTGTCCCCGGAGACTTTCCATGCAAGGCTGAATAAAGCCCTGGGCAACCTGGTCTAGCTGTGGTGTGCCTGTGCATTGCAGGGGTTTTGGACTAGATGACTTTTAAAGGTCTCTTTCAACTCTGAGGATTCTACAATTTTATGATACTGAAACGGCTAATTGTACTGGTTTTGGCTGGAATTGGGTTAATTTACTTCAAGCATCTTGTATAATGCTACATTTTGGATTCATAATGAAAATAGTTTCAGTAACATGCTGGTTGTTTAGTTGTTGCTAAGCAGTGTTTGCACAGAGTTAAGGTCTTTTCTGATTTTCATGCTGCCCTGCTGATACAGAGTTTTGGATTGCACAAGAAGTTGGGAAGGCACACAGCGAGGACATCTTACTCAAACTGACCAAAGGAATATTTCCATACCATCTGACATCATGCTCAGCACTAAAAGATGGGAAAAAATGGAGGAAGGGGGGAGGATGTTCAAAGTGGTGACATTTGTCTTCCCAAATAACACTTATATGTCATGGAGGCCTGCTTTAGTGGAAATGGCTGAACATCTGCCTGCTGATGGGAAGTACTGTTTGCTTTGCTTGCAGCTTTGGTTTACTTACTAAACTATCTATCTCTGAACCCAAGAATTCTCTCACTTTTGCCCTTCCAATTCTCCTCCCTATGCCACTCTGAGGGAGTGAGTGACTGTGTGGAGCTTAGTTACCTATCAGGTTTAAATCACAAAACATAAATTATTATGCATTATATGAATAAAAATCTGTTGGAAATCAAAAATGATTTTTAGTAATGATTTTAAGTAGTTCATGAGTTACCGTCACCAAAACACGTATTACTATTACTCATCGTCCACTGATTCTAGTTTAGACCATTTGAACTAGTTTTCTCTAAGACAGTTACTGGATATAGAGCGACACCTTCAGGAACCCCCAAGGATCCCTCCGAAGGCTCTCTTGAAGGATCCATTGTAAAAAGGCTACATAAGAATGGGACTGAATTGGTCTTGCTGTCCACATTCCTCCAGCATCATCAGCTGGATTCGTACCTATTGTACGTTCATCACCTACTACAGAATGTTTAATGGTGTAACATCACTACTCTCACTGGCTGCAAAACAGTTCTTACATGATTTCAGATGCTTAACCAGAATTTTTCCTAAAGGTAAACCTCAAAGGGTAAGGGTGGCTATACTCTGGGGCCAGAGGGATACCACTGACTATGAATGTAGCCAATCGGCTGCACAAGCGACTAGACTTAAGCAGTTTCGACATTAATCGGTCCAAACCACTTGGCTTTGGGAACTAGCCTCCTGACTGTGTGTCCATAATAGGTATGGTCTTTGATTCTTGCATGTATTGAATGTTTCTCATTATTATCACAATACAGAATAAAGTGTGACTGATTAAAACTGGTAATGTTTAGTAATGTTCTGTTAGTGAAATTACTGTTTCATCAGGTTGTTAGAAAATTGGTGGAAATCACTGAATTTTGTGTGCAGACTCTGATGTGAATGATACAGCAAAGCCAGACACATTAGAAGAGTTTCTGTTGCTTTATATAATTTATTCCTGAATGGCAAGTTGCTTTTGAGTCATGTATATAAATTATTCTCTTTTCTTTTTCTCCCCTATGATGTGGCCAGAAACTTCTTCCAGATGTATGTCCAAGTAGGTGCTTACTAAGACAGCTTCTCTTTACTTTCTCATCTAAGATAGACCCAGATAAAACCACAGTAGATGTAATGTACTGCAAGGAGTGGAATAAGTGAATTAATAAACTGTCCACATCATTAATTTCTGTGGAGAAAGTCCAGAAATTATTTATAAGTTTGTATAAAATAGAGCCTTCTGCATTAAAATCACTTGGAATCCTTTTTACTTACTTTAATTGTGCTGAGGTATAAATGACTGTAAATTGGTACAATCATTATGCCAGGAGGCAAGAAGATGTGAGTTAATGTTAGCTGGGATCCTGTTTGGCCTGCATTGTCTTCAGGGTCCTTTGTCCGTGCAAATTAGCTTTCATCTGTCTGCTTTAAAAGAAATCACAATTCCACACGCATACAAAAGAATGTTCATGTGTAGAAGAAACTCAGTGTGCAGGCACAATTCTCAAGCTGGCATAGCTTTCCAGTATATCACATATAGGTTTATAGCTTGTAAGGCCAGAGAAGATCATCTTGATCATCTTATCAGACTTAACGCAGGCCATGGGATGCTTTGAACTAATTTTTGACTCAGTTATATATCTGTATCTGATAGATATAAATGCAAGAAAAAAGTGACATTCAAATTTTTCATCCCTTTGCACACTTTCAGAATAAAAGCGCGAAGTTCGGAATTAAACTGTCTCTTCAGCTTTCTTACCTTTGGTAGCTTTCCTGAATTTGCAAAGTTCCACAAACTACGTGATGAAGGGTACATAAATAGAAAACAGATTTTATGAGAAAACTTCAGTTGAGAAAAAAAAAAATCCAACATAAAGACTAGAAAAATTAATAATTAAAATAGTAATGATTACCACAGTACCAGCAGGACCTAAGCACAAATTAGTGTGATTAGAGGTAAGAGAATTATGTGTCTTTACGTGTCCTTTTAAAATTTGACCTACAGTCACCAAATACAGCCTCTTGAATTTTTCTATTTAAAGACAGAAAAGCAGCTATTTTTCTTCTGGATTATTTTATTATTATTATTATTATTTTTTTTTTCATGGCCCAAACAATTCTGGATTGAATGGAGGAAAGTTAGTTCAATAGTCAAAGTGTATATTTTGCTTTTTATTTTTCTTTCTTTTGTATTGGTATGGGTATGATTCTTACCTGCTGGCTGCATGTATAATCGTTTACATTTATTTTGAGCATAATTGATAACATGAAATCTCTTGCCAGAATTACAAGTGCTCTGGAAATCCTATTTCGGTAAATCAAGGAAAAACCTGAAGAGCTAGAATCGTGTTCGCATCTATGGCCAGAGGAGTTAAGACTGAAAAGCATGACCTATGGTCCAGACTTTGGAATGGGGTATTTTATGTTTTTTTGCCCAGACAGTTTATTCTGATACTACATCTTGACAGGAATTGCTTAAATGGACAGGGGGCACAGAGCATCTGTTGTTTATATAATTCAGAAACTGCGAAGGAGAATGACTTTGGGGACGGTGTGAGAAATAGAGTAATATCCTCTTACTATATACATAGTGAATGAAGGGACCTTGCTTCAGAAAATGTATTCAGCAGGATAATACTGAAGATACTTAGGGAAAAGAGTACAGAATACAGCTATTAATCAGGTAAAACACCGATCCAAAGTAAATGTAATACCATACTGTGAGCTAGGAACAAGCCTGTAATGTTTGCCTTATGAATATATTATTGTAACTACCACAGGGTATGGTTAAGTACACAAAAAGAAAAAAAAAATTGTCTATTAGGTCAAACTCCTTGTTTGAACTTTGCACTTTATTAGCATTGATGCTGTTGACTGTAATTAGAGGAATAAAAAAATTAGCGAAACAAGGGTAAATATAGCATATTGCAGACTTGACTTTCTGGCTTGATCTTAGACCTGCCTCATCACTGTATACCTTCCCAGCAGTTGCTGGGATATGTCTGACCCTGCTTACTGTCTCCAGACCCAATACTGATCCTGGCTTACTGACAACTTCTCAGTTTGCCCTTAGGTGTTGCCTGTTGCTGTGGTCTTGTCTGGGGATCTGGACTCTTGGCTGAACCTGTTTATCATCACTAGACCTGTTCTGCTGGTCTAAATCCAGGCATTTCCAATTTTGGAGAGTATGGTTATGATAACAATAAAAAGATGCTGAGAATTCTGACACTGTGATAACCCTCCCACTAGAAAAGACATTGAAGTGGTAAGGACAAAATAAAAGGCAAGAAAGGAAAGGGAATGTAAGTCTCAGCAGCTTAAAGGTTATGAATATTAGCTAGAAAAAAAAAATAAATAAACTGAGCAAGTTTTGTTAGTGTATCAGGTGCAGGAGCAATAACTGCTTCTGTCTGTACAGTAGCTTTCAGTGTATAACATCTTGTCCCTCTTTTAGTAACTTTGTCTCTAACTCCACATCTAGCTTCAAAGTTAATTTGCCATTTTGGACAAAATAATTTTTGAGTCCCCATTACATATGATATCAGAGAAAATAAAATGCATCACAGGAATTAAAATAATAAAAAGTGGTTTAGGCATGGGCTGTTTCCCTTTTATGATCAAGCACAGTAGTAACAGCTGGAGGAATTCAACACTGTATGCTTGAATGAGTCCATGTGCAATACAAATGAGTGATCGATGGGTTTAGCGTACTGAAAACAGAAATAAGATTGAAAAGCAGTAAATACTAGTAAACACTGCAACATCTCGATAGTCTTCTGTGGAAACCATTGTTACCATCACAAAATATTGTGAGGTGGAAGGAGTACAGAACTGATACACTGCTGTAATATTTTTTATCATTCCTGTTAAACTGGTTTTGAGAGAAAGAATATGTGACATGTAATAAAGCACTTTGAAATGAGAGAGGGGAGAGTTTATGAGAGTGCTGCCAAAGAGCTGTCACATTTGCTACTAAAAAAGGGCCAGATTAGACTTCTAAAACTACTGTTCCAAGGACTCTTGGCCAAAGGGTGAAACTGACCTCTATGTTGCTATAGATAGATTTTCACAGATAAAGTTGCATGTCTGAGTGCTTTAGAGACGGAGATAGGGAAAAAGGAGAAATCAGACCTTAAAGACCAAACATTTGAAATTGGATTAAGAGTGAAAATAATAACAGATTTTTGGTGTTTTTGTTGTTGTTGGTAGTGGTGGTGGTTGGTTGGTTGATTTGGTTTGTTAGTTAGATGATAGTTTGTTTTTCTGGATAGGGAAGAACCGGGTTTATCTTGTTCATTTTGTTTTCCATTCTAGGAGGCTACTTTAACAAATAGAATATAGCTCTAAAACACTTTCTAAATATGCTCACATTTTTTTTTCAGGAATTCTATTTAAAAATTGCAACTAGAAATACGTTTACTGTTCACATCACAAATATTTGAGAGGGTAAACTATGAATTTTTAATCTAAGATATTCCCATCAGATGCCTGACTTGCATTTATCCTTTCATTGACCAAAATTTATGTGAACAAAAATAATATTGCATATTGAATAAACAATTTAAAATCTACTTTGAGAGAAAGTACTTGGTGAGTAGCTGCAGATAATGAATATAGTTGAGCAAGTATTAAGCTACTTCTGGGCACTTAACACAAGCAAAGGCTAAATGTTATTCACTTTGAAGCATTAGCTTTTCTCTTTTCTCTTATTCCACATTCCCCTATGTCTCTCTCTTATTTTGATCTGATCATATGGTGCCAAGAAAGGGTACAAGGCCAGAGGACTGTGTCATCTTTGAGTGAGAATTTTTTATTATTATTATCTCATTTCAGTGATAAGTATTTAAGTAGGAGGGATGTCTACTGACAAACAAGAATTCTGTATTGCTCAGGACATTGTCAATAAGAAGAGGTTCTCTCTATTTAGCTCTAGTGCATACAGACAGTGCATTATTAAAAAAAAAGAGCAAAAGACTTTTTAATTGTGAAGATCATCTTCTTCTTCATCATCTAAATGTTAAATGGGTGGACGGAAGGAAAAGTTTTTTATATTTGATGGCAAGGCAAGGAGATAAAATATTGTTACTATGTTATGGAACTACAAGGTAAAAAAAATAATAATCCAGAAAGCTCTTGTACGTTGATATAAAACCTTATAAGAGTTGATAATCATTATTTCCTAGCATTCCTATTCCACTCTGAAGCTTGATACCTGTTCTGATGAAGTAAAACTTTGTCTCTGATTGTCACAGAAAAAAAATCACTTACTGTCAAATAAAACTGAATTAAAAAGGAAAAAACACCTGTTCAAAGGATGATTAGCTATTACCTGTCCTAGGTACATTTTCCCCAGACACACAGGAGAAAATGCTCCTAAACTTCTCCTAGCTTGAGTATGTTCTTACACTTCCTATCTCTGTGTTGTTAATCAGTTTCAATTACAAATTCCCTCCTGCACATAGGGCCCATGCTGCTCCAGACTGCATGAATCGTAATTCATGCTGTAGCTCACAATGCATCAAGCAGCTAACCTCCAAATATATTCTTGCTGTGGTCCAGAAACCCTTTTTGAAGGATGCAGTAGCCAAAGCTGAAGGAAGTTTTTCTCTTTCCTTCATGCCCTAACTACACACCCCTGGGAATTCAATACATGGCCTCACTTTCACACTGTAAAAAGATCACTTTGGTACACTGCTGAACAGCCTTCACATTTTTCCCTTTTTCCTTAGGGAAAAATTAAAAAAAAAAAAAAAAAAAAAAAAAAAAAAGATAACTATACCTGTCCTACATGAATCTCAGATAAGATCCTATGTTAAATTTTTATATATTGTGAATATAGCTGGACTGGTCTAGTGAGCTAGTACTCAGCAGTATGCAGCAGTCTGTTCTGCCTCTTGCTCTATGGGCAGGGATCACTGCCTGGGGTGAATGCATTTAGCAGTATAAGTATAAACTCTACTGTTCTTTCAGGGCACAGGTCCTCTGTTGCTGCTTCACATAGATGAAATGCAATATCTCTTGATGTCACTGCTCCAGTTCAGCCTTTACTGTCATTCAAACACCTTTTTCCACAGAAATATAACATAATACAATCTGAGTTTACAGCCTATCTTAGTGCATATATAAATGTATATTAATACCAGTCATGCTTTTCAAGTACAAGGAAAAACGTAATTGCATAAAATAAAAAATGCCTGCACACACTTCTCAGTCTTGGATTTATCTTGACTGGTAGACATCCCTAGGCTTTGGGAAAAGCTTGTAACGGAGTCCAGGACCCTATCTTGCTTTTCTTTTGGTATACGGTATTTCTTCCAGGCCATAAAATAATCTTACATTTCTACAGTCAACTATCTCCTTACAATCTATCTCACTCCAGTCATACTAGACTTCATGTGAACAGACTAAACAGGGAGAAATTCTTATGTACATAATGGAAGGAGAACTGGGTGTACACACTTGTGTCACCAATGCATTAGTTGTAGATGAAAGTTAACTTGATGGCTAGAGAAAGCTCCTGCATTCTTAACCTGCCCTGCTATTGGGCAAGGATTATAAGCTTTATTATGGACTGCACCTATCCCAGAGAGGAGAAAGAGACTTAGTAAGCCTTTCTGTTATAACTGTCCACCCACTTTTTTCAGAATTCTTAGACAAGTTACCAAAGTCTTCACCGCATTATTTGTTATCATGTAATGATACCTTTCACAGTCAAAAGAAAAAATATTCTGGGATGCACACTTATCTTTGTTGAACATTATCCCATTCAAGTCATCAAAGTTTAATGACTCTTGTTGTCTGCTCTGTGATAAAAGCAAGAATTTCTCATAACAACACCTGTGGGATTTAGTTCTATCCTGAGCTGAAAGTCAGCAGAAAGTACATGCAAGGTCCAGGTTCAAAGAGATGTCTACAACCTGATACTTAGAGTTAGCAGTGTGCACTAGCACTACCTTTGAAACATAGCCTGCTATCTGTAAATAGACTGGCTTCTTCACATCTTTGCATTGTCCCTGGTAAAGCTATCTAATTTTCATGCAGTGTTTTATGTTGGAGCATATATGATTTATTTGGAAAATCAGTTGTATAAAATTAACATTTAAAGCTCAAGAATGGGTTACTCTTGAATATTTTCCATTCTCTGAATACTTGTGGATGTTTCTTTCTTTCTTTCTTTCTTTCTTTCTTTCTTTCTTTCTTTCTTTCTTTCTTTGTCTTTTATTTACTATTCTTATTAAAAAATAGGGAGCTAGGTATTCTGTTCTAATATTTGAAGTCTAGGGTTCAATCCGTCCCCTCTTCAATTAGGCAAGTATATCTAGGGAAAAAAAAAAGAAAAAGAAAAAAAAAAGGGATTCTCATTAAGGAGATCAAATGAAAAATTAGAAACAACCTTTAAAGCAAGAAAGATGTTTAAGATTTTTCTTTCCCTCTGCTTCCCGTGACTATACGTTGTGTTAATCCCGTGAGGTACCAGTCAGTATTTCAAGAAAAGTGCCTTGACAGAGGGTAAGGTATCGTGTATCAGATAGCCTTGGGATTCTTGGTGTGGCACTTCCTCTTCACCCACTCTCTGATATATGTTGCTCAACTGTCATTTATGAAAATAAATATAATCATGAGAAGGCAAACTAGAAACAGCTTTCAATCATAACTTCTCTTAAGATGTTGTCTTCTGAAAACTGTAAGTGGAAGTGTGTGCTGCTCAGTAGGTTTGCCCTGTATTTAAGGAGTGTGCCAAAAGTTCTCTCAGGGCCTTAGTCTGGCAATCACTAAAATGAAGGAGAACATTATTTTTTATTTAACCAAGTAGCAGTTCAGACTTCAGCAATGAAACATGGAGTAGTATAAAGCTCTGTCTGATTGTAAATAATGTTTTTTTTTTTTTTCTTCCTTTTTTTTTTTAATCAGCTCTAGTCATCTCTTTGGCCTTCTTCAGATGTGAATTTCACATCCTTCAGTGTCATGTCAAATTATCTCCTCAGCTCTTATTCAAAAACTTCCTCTAAGCTTTGACCCTTTGAATTTACAGGTTTTTTTCTGACACATGGTACAGCTGAAATGATAGAACTGAAAACTTGGACAAAGCTATTTTCTGGGTATTAGAATTGAAATATATAACCTTTAGAATTGGTCTCACATGGCATCATCTTGAGGCCAAATAGTAGGGTCATAGGTCTGGAAATGACCTGGGAGTAATTCAGTTCATACCCTATGAATTGTAGGTAAGTGCCCAGTAGAGGATCTACAGAATATCTATATTACCTCACAGACCAAATAACACTTTCTATCTTCCTGTTACAAATTGAAGATTTATAATAAAAGATCAAAGCTCACAGCCATACTGTAGAAAATAAAGCAGAACATCTACCCATACTCAGGATTTCTACAGTTAGAAGAAATCTGAGTTACAGAATTTTCAGCATGGGCTTTTGCTCATACGTAACTCTTACATAGCTCTTCTATTATGCAATATCATCAGCTTATACTTATCTTAAAATAGCTTGTTGTTTAGACTCTATACACTTTCTGGATAAGGAAGGAAGTCCTCTTCAGAGGAAACATTGCTTAATGTCTCCCAGGTGTGTAAGATAAGTGAAAAATGATAACTCATTTGAAGCAGGGCTTATGGCTTAATGAGCTTATTAGTTCTCTGAATGAGTTGTCAGTCCTCCATTTCTTGGTTTCATTTAAAGTACAAATAAAGTAAGACATCAGTGTGTTATCAACATTATTCTCATCCTAAATCCAAAACAAAGCACCATACCAGCTATTAGGAGTAAAATTAACTCTATACCTGCCAAAAGCAGGATAGTGCTAATGCCAAATTGCAAAAGGAGAGAGATTTAATAACCTTTTAAATATCTATCAAGTTTTATGTTATTTTAATGAATTCAAGTTTATCTGGCTATATTTACTATTTTCCTACCTGATATTTAGTACTACTTTTGCTTATGGGAGAGAATTTTAAAGAGCTAATTTTCTTTTTCAGGATGACAAAATCAGTACACTGGGGATAGCAGTTATTTAATAATTGATCTGATAATGATTATTTTTGTTAGTCTTTTGATTGGAGATATTAATTAGAATAGTTTGAAGAAAGATGCGCAATAATGTGAAATGAAGTACGCTGTACTGCTTTATGAAAACATTAAAGAATAGAGAAGCCATTTTTTGGTAGGTGTTTCTCACACAGCATCCCTTTAACTGAAAATATGATTGCCATCAGCTGGTCACTGAGTAAACTTGCATATCACTTGATGTTAAAATGACAAAGCTACGAGATTAGAATGGTTTGTTGAATCAGAAGGATGGTTTGTTGAATCAGAAGGATAATTTTAAATAAGAGTTTGAATTTCTACACAAAGTTCTTTCATAATACAAAGAAATTGTAGACTGAATCTTTATCTTCTGTTCTAGCTATTCTTCCTTAGTAATGTTATGACTTTCCATCAGGTTAAGATTATTTTTGTGAATGAATGCCAAGACAACCATTTTAGAGCACGTTCATGACATACCCTGTACCAATTGTCTTGAGTCAATGTATGTGTCATTCTTCTGATATGCTATCAGCAAACTACAGATGGCACTGTATAATACATACACACCAAAAGCAGTTGTTGAATGCAGAGGGCTTTGAAGTGTATACGGTATTGTTTCTGAATGAGAATGATATGCAGACGGAACAATATTTGAATGTATTGACTCTACCAAAATAGCACATAGTATGAATTTGCTACAGTATACTTGTATTCCTTTTTTAATTTTTAAAAAGCTGCATAAAATCATATAGTTTGCTAATTGAATGTACTTAACACATCACCCCAAAAGCTGACTTTCTTTGAGTGAAAATGTGAATTTGACTGACATACAAGGAAGTCCAGATCTTGGATCTCAGTATTAACTCCAGAATTAACGGCATGCAGTCAGCTGATTGCTCCAGTTGTCCATTAAGTACAGACACCTATAACTGTATTTAAATATTGATATTACATAACTTGCAAAGGAAATGGAAGAGTAGATCAGTAAAATTTGCCCAAAGTACTAAAGACTTTCAAAAAATCTTCAATTATAGGAACACTCTAGACCTCATGATTTGTATAACAAAAAAAAAAGGTCTTAAATTCTTTCAAGGAGTCCTTCCATGTGATGCATAATATCAGTTTTTGTTAGAATGCAACTATAAATACTATGAAGAATTGTGAAATTATCTTTGTAAGACAGGACTCACACAATGGAACTATTAGATTGTCAAACATTAGAATCTTCATTAAAGTATCCTTGACGCAATTCCATTAAAAAAAGGAAAAGAAAAAAAAGTTGCAGTTGACACGCTAATGTTTCCTTACTTAATCTTCATCTATAATTTATTCATCATACATTGCCATTGCTAAATCATTTAAGAATAAATTTTCATTGTAAGAGGAGTATCACTGCAGTTAGATCATTATGTATTTCCAAGAAAATGTATTACTCTAGAGGGAAAATATTTTTAGCTTTCTTATTTTATTTTCTTGTGATCTCTTTTTTTTTTTCTTTTCTCTCTTCTGTTATCCTTTATCTTTTAAGCTCTCATGCNAAAAAAAAAAAAAGCTGTTTTAGGCTATTAAGCTAGGAGTGCTTACCATCTGGAAGAGCTGAATACCATATAACATCTGCTGACTTCACTCACTAGAACATCACTAAAATACTTACAATTAGGAAAAGCAGTGACTATGTACAAACATAGTTGACCATTACTGGAAGAAACACCCTACAACAGACATAATTTTGATACTATGAAATTCAACTATAACTCATGTAATATTAATCATCCTTTGTAACTTATTCTAATTTTAAAATTCATTACTAAATTATTCAGCAGCCTATAAAACAGATGTATAGTACTGCAGCACCCAAGTTGCTGTATCCATTATAGAATTATATTTTTATAATCTTCAGATAATTTGCTCTTTAAGTCTCATACAGAATCAACGATGTTTCCAGGTGCTATGACTCACACTCAGTTTCTTTATCCCCTGAAAGGTTTCACTTGTGTTCCCTTGTTATCTGTTTCAACATTAAATGTCAGGCTTTTATGGTTAGTTTAATTGGTACTGTTGCTCAGAGCTTGATAGACATACATTTTAGGAAAACAGAACATAGAGAAAATGTAATCTGTTTCTTGTAGTATTTGTTTGCATTTGCAAAGTAAGAGTAACTTTGTCCAAGCATATTTGAGCTCTCAGTCAAAAAATGTATGAATTAGGAACAAACCTTACACTTTTGAAAGACTAATTTGGTTTCTTCTAACAAAAGACAGTATTAACTTGGATGCTTTTGGTACCCTCATCTCCCATGAATGTTGCAGAAAACAATCCAGAGGAAATTATATGACCTGGGTTATAAGACTGTGTGACAGCTCTGGTAGTGTAATGGAAAGAGAGGTGACTTTTTTTCCTCTGCTGAATTTGAATTGGTGACAAAATGGCACAACAGAAAGTTTCATTGAGTTGTTTGCCTTATCAGGTGGATAATGACAAAATCTGGAGAGACTTGTTTAATTGTAGAAAGCTGATGAAATATAAGGGCAACAGGTTGTGTGAAGCAGAACAAGGTATACCAACAAAGAAGGGAAAAGAGATTTGAGTTTAAAAATTCTATACCCAGTACATCCAGTCCAAACTACGTGTCATATCTGATTACTCAAATAATTGTATGAAACTGTACTTAAATGGCTCTGAACAGGGCCAGGTTGCATGTTAGCTCAGATTGTCCAGTAAACATCCTTTCATGTGCATTTTTGTTTGTTTTTTTCCTTTTCTCTCTCTCTCTCTNTTAAGCTCTCATGCAGAAAAAGCTTTTCAAGTGCTAAGTTTTAACACATAGTTAAAGTCAATGAGACTGAAAAATTTTGTTTTAGATCATGGTTAATTATTTTGTTAAATTGTGATATTTTCAGAAGTACTGTGCTTACTCTCCTTGGTGTAAAAGCCACTTATTATACCTTCATTTTATCTCTGTGGTAGTATAACTATATAGCCACTGTAATGTACCTTGGCAGATCTGTACTAACCATTCTCTTGGTAATGTATAAAAAAACACCAATAAGTACAAAGTCAAATGGCTAACAAATCTACTCTTTCACAGAATCATAGAATGGCCTGGGTTGAAAAGGACCATAATGATCATCCGGTTTCAACCCCTCTGCTATTTGCAGGGTCACCAACCACTAGACCAGGCTGCCCAGAGCCACATGCAGCCTGGCTTTGAATGCCTCCAGGGACAGGGCATCCACAACCTCTCTGGGCAACCTGTTCCAGTGTGTCACCACCCTCTGTGTGAAAAACTTCCTCCTAATATCTAACCTAAATCTCCCCTTAAAACCATTCCCCCTTTAGGCTTATGTTTTTCTCCATGAGTGTGGATGGAAAAGCTTTTGTCAAATTTCAGTGAACAGGAAATCTAGTTCATTAGTCTAAAGTTGACAGCAGCATGGAATTCTGTTTCCAGAACACTTAATTTAGAATCATAAAATCACAGAATGGCTTGGGTTGAGGGGACCTCAGGGATCATTAAGTTTCAACCCCCTTCCATAGGCAGTGTTGCCAACCCCTAGATCAAGTACTAGATCATGCTGCCCAGGGTCCCATCCTACCTGGCCTGGAATGCCTCCAGAGATGGGACTTCCACGACCTCTCTGGGAAACCTGTTCCAGTACCTCACCATCTTCTCAGTGAAAAGCTTCCCCAGCATCTAATCTAAATATTCCCTCCTTTCATTTAATACCAATCTCAATTGTCTTTCACTATCTACCTGTGTAAAAAGTTGATTTCCCTCATGTTTTTAATCTTTCTTTAAATACAGGAAGGCCATAATTAGGTCTCTCCACAGCCTTCTCTTCTCCAGGCTGAATAAGCCCATCTGCTTCAGCTTGTCTTCATAGGAGAGGTGCTCCAGCCCTCTGATCATCTTTGTGGGCTTTCTCTGGACCCTCTCCAAAAGCTCCACATCCTTCCTGTGTTGGGAGCCCCAGACCTGGAATACAGTGACATTTTAAGTATCTTGGTTTGCCCTGCATCACTTTTACAGCTCCAGAGCAATCTCCACAGGTGTTTTGTCATGTATGCCAATACCATCTTGACATTTCAGATATTCTAGAATGCTCTAAATCAAACAGAATTGAGGCAACTGAAGTTCGTCATTCAGTGCACCAATAATAAAGAGAGAACGTAGTTTATTGCCAGAGGAAATTAATTCCATCCGTGTTTGCTTTCAAGTAGGCTGAATTACCTTCTGGAAATGTTCTCACTTTTCATAGCATAAATAGAATTTAGGGTAATTACTTTGTATTTTGAAACTTAATTTTAGATCACTGAGGTCTATGCCTTCTATATTAATTGAATGAGCAATCAGTCTCTGCTCTGTGACATAATTATATGCTCTATGAAAAAATAATGAAAAGTATATGCAATACAGTACATTAAAATTTTTAGTAAGGTATATAAAATATTAATTGAATAACAGTGTGTATAAGATAAAATTTGATCTGTATTTCAAGTTGGTGAGTGATATTAGTCTTCAGCCTCTAATGGCTATTTCTACTTACCCATTTTACAGATATACATTCGAAATCATATCAGTTACCTGTGAAAATAAAGAAAAATAAAGATAAGCCTATGTAGTTAATATATGTGTTCTACAAAATTTTATAGAGAATGCTTCCTAAACTAGAGAAAGGGAAAGACAATAGCAAACAAGTGAGATTTCTTTTTGCTTGAATTAGAACATTAGAATCATAGAATCATAGAATTGCTCAGGTTGGAAAAGACCTTAAAGATTGTCAAGTCCAACTGCAACCTAACCATACTATCCAAACTCTAACAACCCTCTGCTAAATCATGTCCCTGAGCACTGCATCCAAACGGTTTTTAAACACATCTAGAGATGGTGACTCAACCACCTCCTTGGGGAGCCTATTCCAGTGCTTAACAACCCTTTCTGTAAAGAAATTTTTCTTGATATCCAACCTAAACTTACCCTGGCACATTATTTCAATACTTTGTGGTATGTATAATTTAAAATTATGTTTTTACTGTTGTATTTCATTACTTAGTAGGTGATCATGGCCTACAAGTCTAGGTCAATACATGGTATTTGAACTATATCTGAAAGCTACGTGATGGTGATCAATAGCAGGAGAAATAAGTGAGATGTTGGTATTTTACAAAATATTTAAGTTTTTATTTCTAAAGTTTCATTAATATGCCTTTAGAATACTACAGTTTCGTGACTTTCAAATTGCTTATGTCTTACCAAATATTCTAAAAGAGAAACATATCTGAAAAAATATGCCAGGTAATATTTAGTAAGATAAAACTTAATCTAATATTTCTATTTTTTCCGTATTCTGTTTTTGCTTTTTTTTTGTTTAGTTTTGGTTTGGTTTGGTTTGGTTTGGTTTTGTTAAGTAGTCTTAGGCAGGAAGATGCTCCAAAGATCTGCTTTTGCTGAGTATCTACTAAACAAAAGCTCTGACAGCAGGTCAATTCCTCAGAACCTTTTAAGCTTTGCTTCTTCCTAGCCCTGGTAGTTCTGTCTAGTCCTGTAAAGCTCATAAACTCCTCATTCTGCAGTAAAGATAGGAGAATAAACCACATTTGCCGTTTCTGCAACATGCTGTTTTGGGGATATGCTGTTCTGAAATACATTAGGATAATGTAACAAATGCAAATTACCACTGATTTTACAGCCTCTCAAATCTCACAGATGCCTTGTCCAATTACCCTCAAACTTTCTAGGGGAAAAAAAATAATCTTCTTTTAGAACACCACACAAGAGAAATTTCTAATAGAACAGTCTGATGTTAAAATTAGATGGAAGGGCCTAATTGAGCTTATAATGGAAGGTACTTACAACCTTAGCCATGGAATGACTACCACAGGTCCATAAAACAGACTATTTCATAAAATCAGAAAGTTTTAGACAGGCTGCCTGACAGAACAGGGGCAAAAATACTAGCTGAAACAGGTCTGTTTTTATCAATGTATTGATATTGCAATTTATCAAGAAAAAAACACTATTGTGCTGACTAAACATGTCCTGCATTTCTGTTTAAAATCTGTGAAAGCAAGGGCTTTGAGGACTACATTTAACTAAAGCCAGATGAGTTTTTTCTGTATTTGTAATTATATAACACATGATAAAATATGGTAAGAATCTATCCTCAACTTGAGTGCTAAAACTGTTATTTTTCAGCCTTCAGCCGTGGTATCACAATGTTACTTTAGCGAGTTCCATATTTACAAACACACATTTCTGTAGCACCTGTGAACATCTTGGACAAAAACTTCACCCACTGGAATAAATAGCTTCCCTCCTGTACCTTCCTGCTTCGAATTTGGCTTTGGAAGAACATATTTATGTAGGTAATCTGTCTTGCATTAGTTTCACTTAGTTTAGGCAACCAAACTAAGTGGCTAAAATAAGACTTGAACTGGCATAGGTAATTCAGATATCCATTGATTTGGTTAAGAGCTGTTAGGAACAATGCTTGGTTAGGTACCTAATGCTAGCTGGGATAAATTTTATTCACTGGGTGTAGTTCTCCCAGATCAGGTGAGGTGTGAATAAGAATTAAGCAGAGTTAGCTCTACTCCTCAATGCAGTGTCAAGGGCATCTCTGTGCCTCTTGCAAAGATACTGCCATTTATTACTGGGTTTGACTAATAGAAATTTGTTATACTATTGAACAAGCTATGGGGTATAGGTTGTGTCTCAAAGCATCTCTTTCACACAGGATCTTTCAGAGCTACTAACCAATGTACATACTACTCCTTTCTCAGTTTTAAATAAAATCTTTAATATAATTTTTTCTGCAATTTTTTGTTCTGTTGTTGTTTGTTTCCTTTCCTTTTCCATATTTTTTTAAGATAGATAGAGGAAAAATGCATCCCATGAAAGTTTAGGAGCTTCCAGAATGCATGTAGGGAGGCCTTGTGTTTTACCATTTAAATATCTATGCTGTAGTGACAGTGATCATCTCTTGCAGCTGAACAGATCCACCGGGTTGAATGTACTGCTTGTAGCTTATGAACAACTGAGTAAAAGGAGGCTTTCAGTTAGCTATTTGCTCAGTTTTGTTTATACAGGACACTGCTCCTGTAACAGAATAATAGTTCACAGATTTCATACTTCTTCATTTTCGTTAATTTTGTGTTGGATATATCAAGATATTTTACTTTCTAGGCTAAATTCAAGCCACAATAGTGATGTCTGAGGGAAAGTGTATTTAAGAAAGGGCAGAAAATACCATGCAGGCAGTGAGAAGTGAGGAAAAAAAATGTGAGAAATAACCATATTGATATATATGCACAGACCAAAGCCAGAGAAAATGGAGGAGAAGGTGCTCGAGGCACCACAGCAGAGATTCTCCTGCAGCCTTTTTTCATTCACCAGAGTAGTTAGACTGAGCCTGGAAAAAGGTGGGAATAAAGGGTATGTTGTGTTGTTTGGGGTTTTTTTAAGTATTTTTTACTACTCAGATCTTTTTTCATTGTCACTATGTTAAATTAATTTTACCCAAGTCAAGTCTGCTTGGTTGTGATGGTAATTGGCAAGTGAGTTATCATTATCTTGACCAATGAGCTTTTCCTCTTACTGTCTCCCATCACTGGCATCAATACATCAACTTTCTATAGATAAAAAGACAGATCCTTTTGTTCCTTTCAGCGCCAAAAAGGATTCTTTTATATACAAATATTACCTACAGATTCACAGTTAGTATAAGGCAGTGTAGATATTTATATTACAGCATCATTTTGGACATAATTTCTGTCCTTAAGGACACCTTTAAAGATGTATTAGATTTGAAGTGATTACAAAGATGTGTAAAATATGTTTGCTCTTAAATATAGCATGCTTATGTTTGATAACTAGATTAGATATCTCTCCTTGTAGGTATGCAAAGCACATATCTGTTTTGATTAACGTACAGAGAATGAACTGCTTATTAAAATTATTTCAAATAACTGGTACTTCCATTTGTCAGAAAGTAGAAAAAGTCCAGAAATATAATGAAAGAGTTTTCATTTATACTGCTTGGATAGAAATTTTGGCGTCTTTTCAGCTGGAAATACAGCATTTATTTTTGTTATGCTGATTACATTGTACATCTATCCATGCCACAGTACTCCCAGCATGGTTCTGTTCTCAGTCTTCTGGTTCTGCTCTTAGGTAATTCATTCATTTTTTAATTTTGCTGACTTCCGTCTCTGAACCCACCAGACTAATTTATCTCTGGATATAGCACTACATGTTTTGTTATGACAAAAAAGAATTACTGATGGTCACAGCTGGTAGATTTCTGTTGGAGGAAGACTGAGAGACTAATTAAAATCTAGAAAGCAGCAAATAATGCTTTGAAATGTATGGAAGACTGTGGACATGTACTAAATAAACAACAAAAGACATATTACTAATGCCTTTTCCATTTAGAATTTCGCATAAAAGGGTTAAAGTTAAGGCCATTCTATGCACTGCTCGATAGAGCTTTAGTGTATTGTTTGCATAACCATATAAAAATATCTGTGCCTAGAGACATTTTAAGACATCTTTATTTCTCTCTGACACTCTCATATATCTCATTTCAGTTATATTCCGTACTGCATAGAGCCCTGTCTGCAAGCAGTGTCAGGCCATGGCTATGTGAATGCTCCTTTAAAATAATATTTTGTTCTGATGTTTGCAATTTAGGACCACTGAATATTGCTACTATTAGAAAAATGTAGAAATTTTCATCATTTACATGATGACTGTGGTTCTTCTAGTGCAAAATAATTATTACTTTGTAATCTGTATGATACATAACCATATGATATGCTTACATCATTACATGATAATTTAAGCAGTAGTATAGGAAGTGTTCACATTCAGGATGTCAGTGGATTATGGGTACCTGCAAGCATCCTGAATAAGAAAGGATAGAAGAAAGTATTTTGTCACTATGGATCTGTTGCATGTACTATCCACCTTCTCTCTCGTCTACCATTAAGGCTTACCTAGAATAACCTGTAGAATAGCTCAAAAGCCTATTCAGATAATTTACCTACATCCTGAAACACTCATGCAAGAAAGGGAATTGTCAGTAACTTATACGGCTAATACAACAAACTAATTACCATGGTGTAAATGTGACTCATAGTGTCTTCAGTATAGCTCAATGTCTGTTTAACTCTTTCACAATCAACTATTTTTGTGGTCTAATTCCTAAAATTAACAGCACCACTGATCTTAAAGTCCTGTCTTAAAACAGATGCCTATTTCTCCCTATCAACCACACACCTAATAGTTAATAATAATAGTAATGGATTGTTCAAATTAGTACCCCTCTCACTGGCTTAAAAGTTGAGACTTGTTTTAGGATGATGCAGTTTTTCTTAATGATGTGTTTAAAAATATACACACACACAAAAAAGACACAATATTCTCAAAAGCAAATGAGTTGTGACAATACTTGTATCTTCTTCATCTGTTAAAAAACAGTCTTGTAAGCTACTTCTAATCTCCTGTCTGCATCAGAATCATGCCTGGAAAGTTTCCACTCCTTCCCACTGAAAGACTATTTACTTTCTTCCAACCATTTTCTTTACCACTGCCAAAACATATGGCGTATATACTCCCAGACAAAGATGGTAACTAAGGAGGACTTGTGAACCCACACACTGCAAACTGCAGAAATACAGGCACGAAGACAGGAGGAATCCTGTCCAGGAATTTGAACTCTGAATAATGTATTTTGTATGCATTGTCTACAATCACCTGTTCTCAGTTTGAATATATATTTATACATGCACATATATCAGGCCAAGAATAAATGGACTTAGAGTGTAGGTAAATTATCTAAATAGGCTTTTGAGATATTCTCTGAGTAGAAGCACTAAGGGCACTTATAACTTTAATGAGAACAAATTAAATCTCAGAAATTGCAGTAGCATAAGAAAAAGGGAAGTGTTTCTGATTCTTCCTTCTATTCCTTTTATTTTCCTAAGTAAACTTTGTAATACCCTAAATATGACAGTTCAGTTTCCAAAATTTGGACCTGGGTTTGCACCGCAGTTCTTTAATGATTTATACTCACTATACAATCAGTCACAGACAGGAGAGAGAAAACAGCTTTTAGAAATTCTTGGATAGATTACCGCAATAATTGTATCAGCAAGGACTTTGGAGCACAGACAAAATATATGAAACAGGAACATTCACTATTTACTCAAGAAACACAAAGGAAAAGATCAGTGTTTGCTCAGTGAGGAAGGTTAAAATAGGCAGAAGGCAGAGGGAATTTACTGTCAAGACTGGGGTGCAGAAAATGGAAATTTTTTACAATTGCTAGTTGATATGTCTGAAAATATTTTACAGATGCAAAATGCTTATAGTTAATAAACAGATGGCTACATAACAGATTTCAGCTAGAGAGTACCCATCAAGGGAGGGAAGAGTGGAGATATGACCTTGTGTTCTGAGGCAGGAGTGGGAGAAAAAAAAGAACGACAGTCTGTATCCATGCTAAGTGCTTAGCTGGAAGCCTGCAAAATCAACTTGATTCATTGTGCTGTGGAGAAGCAGAAGGTGGTCCTGAGTAGTTACCTGGTAACTAAATGTAGAAGGTATCTTAATATCAGCAACAACAAAATCTGGGATTTAATATAATTTTAACTATTTTTTTAACATATAGTTCTTTGCTTCTTTAGCACAGCAAGCTAACTTGTTACATTTCACAGCTGTCTAAGACTGACAATAATACTGAAGCAAAATGAATATTGGTTTATATTTGGGCAGGCAGATACTTAAATCTCTGTAATTAGACTTTGATAAAGAAAGTAGTTAGTGGTTAGCAGCAACATTGTGCCAAGGGTCGTGTCTTTCTACACCAAAAGGGTCAGATGAAAACACTTTTATTACTTTCAAAATAATAATTAAAAAGTACAAGCATCTTGAAATAGTGTTTCAGTAATTATGTCATATTAGGAAGACTGAATTGACTAACAGAATACAAGGAAATATTTCTACGAATATAAATAATAGCAAGAAAAACTGGCTAAAATCATCCATATAGAATATTACTGCATATTACATTAGCAAAAAGCAGTTTATTTTATAAGATTTTCTTTTATATTCTGACAACAGAGAGGAAGTTTTATGCTGCACTATTTCACATACCTTTGTGTTTGTGTCTGATGATAACATAGAAATATGACAGTTTAAAAGGTAAAAATGGCAAAACTTGGTCAGATACAGAACTAAATAGTTCCTATTTCTCCTTAACAGCACTACTTTTCCCACTTTCCAAACCCCCCTGGGGAACTTAAAAGAAAATCAGGTGTATGTCACGATCAGGTAGAGATTTACAAGATTAATGCTTCAGTGTTTGTCATCTTTCTGATGACACAATGACAAATTTGCAACAACTTTCTTCCAACTTCACAGTTGCAGTAGAAAAAAAAAAAAATATTGTAATGGTGCTTTAGGTATTGTTAGAAAAAAAAAAAAAAAAGCTGTTTTAGGCTATTAAGCTAGGAGTGCTTACCATCTGGAAGAGCTGAATACCATATAACATCTGCTGACTTCACTCACTAGAACATCACTAAAATACTTACAATTAGGAAAAGCAGTGACTATGTACAAACATAGTTGACCATTACTGGAAGAAACACCCTACAACAGACATAATTTTGATACTATGAAATTCAACTATAACTCATGTAATATTAATCATCCTTTGTAACTTATTCTAATTTTAAAATTCATTACTAAATTATTCAGCAGCCTATAAAACAGATGTATAGTACTGCAGCACCCAAGTTGCTGTATCCATTATAGAATTATATTTTTATAATCTTCAGATAATTTGCTCTTTAAGTCTCATACAGAATCAACGATGTTTCCAGGTGCTATGACTCACACTCAGTTTCTTTATCCCCTGAAAGGTTTCACTTGTGTTCCCTTGTTATCTGTTTCAACATTAAATGTCAGGCTTTTATGGTTAGTTTAATTGGTACTGTTGCTCAGAGCTTGATAGACATACATTTTAGGAAAACAGAACATAGAGAAAATGTAATCTGTTTCTTGTAGTATTTGTTTGCATTTGCAAAGTAAGAGTAACTTTGTCCAAGCATATTTGAGCTCTCAGTCAAAAAATGTATGAATTAGGAACAAACCTTACACTTTTGAAAGACTAATTTGGTTTCTTCTAACAAAAGACAGTATTAACTTGGATGCTTTTGGTACCCTCATCTCCCATGAATGTTGCAGAAAACAATCCAGAGGAAATTATATGACCTGGGTTATAAGACTGTGTGACAGCTCTGGTAGTGTAATGGAAAGAGAGGTGACTTTTTTTCCTCTGCTGAATTTGAATTGGTGACAAAATGGCACAACAGAAAGTTTCATTGAGTTGTTTGCCTTATCAGGTGGATAATGACAAAATCTGGAGAGACTTGTTTAATTGTAGAAAGCTGATGAAATATAAGGGCAACAGGTTGTGTGAAGCAGAACAAGGTATACCAACAAAGAAGGGAAAAGAGATTTGAGTTTAAAAATTCTATACCCAGTACATCCAGTCCAAACTACGTGTCATATCTGATTACTCAAATAATTGTATGAAACTGTACTTAAATGGCTCTGAACAGGGCCAGGTTGCATGTTAGCTCAGATTGTCCAGTAAACATCCTTTCATGTGCATTTTTGTTTGTTTTTTTCCTTTTCTCTCTCTCTCTCTCTTTTTTTTTTTTTTTTTTTTTCCCCAGAGTTGGGGAGTAGTGAGCTTAGAGAGTATGCCTAGTACAATCACAACAGCAATTCACATCCATTTGCTGTTAAGATATCTGACTTAGGTTTGATCTCCAGATATATTACTAGTGAAATTTTACTGGGTTGGTATAGTGCAGCTGCTAATGCATCAAGGAAGCAGGATAATCTGCAACAGTTAGCCTATTGTGGGTGTCGTTAATGAAGGTGTTTTCAAGCTTTGCTCCTAGTCTGTTTTAAAGTAATGTGAAGGTGGTATAGACTCCCCCCCCCCGTGTTAGAACACTTTAAATAGTCTTTTAAAAATTTCCATAGTTATTTTCTGGAACAGGAGCTAGAGTATATTGTAATATACAGAACCTGTGTATTAAGAAGTATGCTACAGCAAAGGTTTGACCCACTTAACAGTCTTCCCCTAGAGTAGATATATGCCTAGTTCAGGATTCATCCTGCATAATGTCAGAGAACCAACAATTCTATGCCTAAATCTGAATGAGTAATCCTATCTCCCCCCATAGTCGTTAGACAGAAAGGAGAAACACCAGGAGGGACGGACTTTTTTTTTTTTTCCCCCCATCTAGTATTTTAGGAGTAAGACTAGGAGTAAGACATATTTATCTTGAAAAGTAAACTTTGTCCAAAACTTTGCAGGGAGAGAACAATACAACGTAACAGCTGCAAAATTTGCCTCTTGTTTCTTACTCTTTATTAGACATTATAGGGAAAAGTGCTCAGATAGATAGAGAGTTAACTAGGAGTAATCTCAAATGGCAGGAAAAAGGGCACTTCGTAGTCACGTAATCAACTGAAACAGCATTTAGAAAGAACAGACATCTGGCCCAGTCCAAACATCAGCAGCCAAGTGGGAGAGCTTGTCGTTCTGTAAATGGCAAAATAGCAAACACCTGACCTGAAGATAATAGGTTAATTGCTTTAATATTACATTTTGCATTGATGTTTGTTTTAATGTTGTGATGGGTGAAAAGAGGTCATTTTACTTTTCCAAATACAGGCCTTCCAGAATTGAAAATGTCTGCCCAGTGGCCTGATGAAAAACATCTTTTGGGTGATAAAATGAGTCGCATGCAAATGACAAGTAGGCTTGATGTGCCCTGAAAACATTCAGCTTGGAGTGACCTGTGATCATAAATTACTGGCATGCTGCATCAGATCCTAGACTTGTAATTTCATCAAGATCAACAAGATGCAATCTTGAAAACTGTTTGCATGATGTGAGGACAAATTGATGCCCTTGTCCTTCCAGACTGTTGGATCTGATGCTCAGGAGTCTGACTACTTTGTGTCTCTAAGTAGCAGCATAGGGCCTTTGTAAATAATTAAGTAGAAATTTGTTACCCTTTTGTCAAATGTATTTCTGATGTTTCTCTTCCTTAGCCTCCATTAAGAAATCCCTTGATTAAATTTTAAAGTCTTAAACAATTTGAAGGGCTGAGAGCACAGGACACAAACTACAGGCTGGATGTTTTGCACAGGAAAGTCATATTCTCTTTGGGAGCAAAGAAAATAATGTCAGGTATTTAATATGCAATCCCATGATTCTCTTTCAAGACATGATGTTACAGATTTGATTACCAGCTCAGTGGCTGGTACTTGTAGGTCTTTTTTTTTTTTCTTTCTTTCTTTTTTTTCTCTTCTGTTTGCCTTTAGAGTTCCAGATTTTTTCTCTCAATATATTTACAAATGTTTGTGCATAATGTATAGTTGAAAATTTAATCCTATGCAGTTACATAGAATAATTTGCACAAAGGTGGAACCTTCAGAATAAAAAGTTGCCATGCATAACTTAAAAGCTATAATTTTACAATAAAACTGTCACAAGTTTTCTGAAATGTATAAAATACCTTAAGAAAGAGACATGATATTTTACATATAAATGAAAGTTGAAAAATGAATTATAATTATCTTGATTTTTACATCTAGCTAAATATTTTTTTTATCATTCTTTTTATCATAAGCCTCTTAAAATGTATGCATTTATAAAACACTCATTATTATGCATGTCTTGTAGCAGACATACAATATTTATTGTGGCAAAAGTCATTTGCTGCACATTGAACAAAGAACACAATCTGTATACAAGGAAGAAAAAAAAACAACAACAAAACATTATCATGGAGGAGCATATATTCCCCTAGTAGAGACCAGATTAATTCTTAATTCTGGACCAGAGGATGTCTCGTTAATGTTGACCTATTAATACTAGTTAACTATAGCTGTGCAGGCCCAACAGCCCTCACACAAATAGATAAAGTGTTTTATTTTTACTCTGATTTCCTTAATGCTTGTACACTTGGTTACAAATAGGCTCCATCCCTTAAAGCTGTATGTCATTCTTCACCTTGCTCCAGTGAAGCAGTAGAAAATAAAAGCATCCTAGTAGAGAATAGCATTTAAAAAACACTCCCATGAGTGACAGCTCCTCAGTCATCATACCACATTTACACTCCCTAAACAGAATACTGTGAAAAATGGCAGGTCCCTGTAACAGATTTTTACTTCCCTAGAAATATCTGGACAACCATTTAAAATATTACAGTCATTAACGTTTATCGCAGACAGTGTATGTAGTCCTCAGATTTTGTTATAAATATATATGCACTAATTGTTTCCCATTCCAAAATTTTATGATGTTGGGTTAGATGATTCCTCCTTAAAGTCTGTAAAACAAAATGTAAAATATTTTTTTTCTGCATCTCACATGCCAATATTTCACTGTCCCTCCAGCTTGATCTGTACAGTCCCTCCAGCTGAGAGGTGCATATATATATATATATATGTTGTTTCTTTCTGAAACAAAGCTATGAAGTTTCTAAGAAAATCTCAAGAAAACCTACATATGTAACACTACGTATGTCTACATCTTCCTCTGACTAGATGGGATGATTCCACAGACAGCATTTTCAATGTCTGTCAGGGAGCAAGAGAGGCTCAGTTACTGAACTTCAAAAAATACATGTTTAGCAACTCTTAGTGGCTGCAGGCTGTGTAATGAGCACCACTGTGAACATTACAGACTATAAGGAAATGTACGGGCACCATGGACTGCACTGTCCAACACATGGTGGTCATAACAGCACAGTAACAGAAAAAGTTCTTGTCAGAGTAATGGTCCAACAGCAGATGATTTTGTTTTGTTCCTTCACTTCAAATTCTGCTAATTGTCCAACTTTCAATTGCCAAATATTATATATCTATTTAAATAATTTCAATAAATGTTATGATATATGAAGTCCAGTTTCTGCTCTAGGTTACTGATCTTAATTTGGAGAGGTCAGTCAAAGGGTTTGAATAATCAAAAATTATTTTCAACAAAAGAGTAGTAGTGGACCTGTATTATTTCACTAGTTGACAGCTAGATGCCCCATAACAAGTGCTGATATCCAAAACTGAATTTTTCTTAGCATTTGATATGCTCTTTGTTTAGAATTTTTAACTGCTAGTAATTTATATTGTAACATTGAGTGTACATTTCCCAGAAGAAATTTTAAGATTATCTTTTTGATTCATTTTCATAAAATATTAATGTACTGATTTTCAAGCTGTTTTGCAATTTATGCATCAGAATAGTCTATAAGGTACCCACAAAAATTATAAGCAGATACTGTAATCCTAGTATAGGTCTGTGAGTCATAAGACTACGTTTGCCTGTTTGTGGCCACAGAAGATCTATACTACTGTCATATAACTGGGGTGTGGCTGAACCAAATTACAGATCGAGTAATTGCATTCTTCTCTCTGAAGTCCATCTGCTAATTTTAAGTGAACAAATGTTGAGGTTTAACCTTGGCAGGCAGCTAAGCACCACACAGCTGCTCACTCGTTCACTCTCCCCAGGTGGGATGGGGGAGAGAATCAGAAAGGTAAAAGTGTGAGAACTACTGGGTAGAGTAGGTATGGGAAAAGTTATATGCTCAAGCAAAGCAAAACAAGGAATTAATTCACTGATTCTCATCATAAGGCAGATGTTCAGCCACTTCCAGGAAAGCAGGGCCCATCACAAATAATGGTTTCTTTGGAAGACAAATGCCATCACCCTGAACATCTCCCTTCCTTCCTTCTTACCGCAGTTTTTATTGCTGAGCATGACATTATACGATATGGAATATGTCTCTTTTCAGTATAGGTCAGCTGTCCTAGTTCTGTCTGCTCCCAGCTTCTTGTGCACCCCCAGCCTCCTCTCTGGCAGGACAGCATGAGTAAAAAAGTCCTTAGCTCTTTGTATGCACTGCTCTGTAACAAAGTCGTCGGTATGTTTTCACCACTTTTTTCATCAAAAATACAAATAATGCTATCATACAAGAAGATATGAAGAGAATTAAATAGCTCCCAGCCCAAACCATGACAAGGGTATTAATCTTCCTTTGCTTTTTAAACAGCTGTTTTGCTGAGTTCCTGAAGTGTATCTCAGGACTCATTTCAGAGGTAGCTGCAGCTTTTTTGTTTTGATTTGTTTACACAAGTATTGTTCTGTCACGGCTAATTGTTTCTTACTTAATATTGCTCCCAACTTTGTTCAAGTCACTGCAATTATTAACCTATTTATAAAGGAAACTCCTCATTATTTTCCAGTTATTAGCACACACAATAATTTTGTGTGAACTATTCAAGGAGAATTACAGAATCATAGCCTAGCTGAGGTTAGAAGGGATCTCTGGAGGTCATCTTGTCCAACTCTTCCCCTCAACAAGGGCCACCTAGACACTGTTGCCCAGGAGCAAGTCCTTTTGAATATCTCTAAGAAGAGAGACTCCAGCGCCTCTCTGAGAAACCTGTGCTAGTCACCCTCACAAGAGTGAAGAGTTTATTAATGTTTGCATAGAAGTTTCTGCGTTTGTGCTCATTGCCCCTTGTCCTGTCACTAGGCACCACTGAGAAGAGCCTGGCTTTGCCTTTTTGCATCCTCCCTTCAGGGATATGTAGAGCTTGATGAGATCTGGCCAAACATTCTCTTCTCAAGGCTAAAAGTCCCATGTCTCTCAGCCTCTCCTAATAGGAGGGGTGTTTCTGTCCCGTAACCATCTTTGTGACCCTACTTTAGATTATCTCCAGTACATCAGCACATCCACATATCTTTTGTACTGGTCAGCCCAGATCTGGACACAGTGCTTCAAGTGTGGCCTTGCCACTACAGGAGTACAGGAGAAGGATTGACCTTTACCTTCTGAAAACACTTTTACTAATGCAGCCCAGGTTATCATTAGTCATCTTTGTGGCAAGGGCACAATGCTGACTCTTTTCAGCTTGGTGTCCATCAGGATCATTCTAGGCCCTTTTCTGCCAAGCTGCCTTATAAATGGATGGCACACCATATATACTGATGCCCGGGGTTATTGCTCACCAGGTAAAGGACTTCATAGTTCCCCTTGTTGAACTTCATGAGATTTTTGTCTGCCTATTCCTCCAGCATGTCCATGTCTTTCTGGATAGCTTGGCCTCTGGCATATCAGTCACTCCTCCCAGCATTGTCTCATCTTCAAACTTGCTGAGGGTACACTCTACCCAGATAATTAATGAAGATGTTAAATGGGACAGGAATCAGTATTTACGCCTGGGGTACCCTGCTAATTACTGATCTCCAACTAGACTTTGCACTACTAATCACCACCCTCTGACTCTCATCATTCGGCCAATTTTCAATCCACCTAGTTTCAATCCATCCAGTGTAGTTTAATCAATAACTATTCAGCCTCTGTTGCCTAGTTACTCAAATGGAATGTTATTTGGGTAGAACGTTTTGTCCAGTACTCATTTAAAAATGAAAGGACGATATAAAACACTTGTGACAACTGTGGTGGGTTTTTTTTTTTCAGCATATATTGTTGTGGAATTTCCTGGATGGACTATATGGTTCATCAACCTGAAGTGTGAACATGAGATACAGCATATTTGCATGTGACTGTGCCTCCAGTTTCTGGTGATTTCTGTTACCTCTGTTGGTGGGACAGTTCAGTGGCAGTGATAGTTGTTTTTCAAGGTATTTCTCCTAGCAGCACAACTTCATCTGATACTGTGCTGTGCAGTTTTTTATGCAATTATTCAGTCCTTATATAGGGATACTTTCTCACACTGTAGTACAGAGATTCTCTGCTAATCAGGCATTCATTCCAATGGCATTTCTTCATACGAGGAGGTAAAAGACACATTTATTTTACTCTTCCTGCTACCCATGACACTTGAAAATGCATTATCATAAATCTTCTTATATATATGTAAATAATATCTTAAAAGCAAGGGGAAGAAAATTCTATCGAGGAGACAGCTTTCTATTAGACTCTGAGGAAGGCTTGGTCTTAGTGCAATCTTACTCTGTTGTATATATATATATATATATTCAAAACTATAATTACTACCGTTGTGATATTGTCATTGATCTTAATATTATAAACATTTTTTTTTAATTCTTGACTTGGTTTTATCTCAGAATCATCTCATTAGTTTATAGCCCACTTTGGAGCCTTGTTTTTCATCTGAGCAGAAGAGATTCTTTTTCTTTAAAAAAGCAAAACCAGAAAATAATGTTTTGAAAGGCAGAATTAAATAAGATTGTCACGTTATTTGGTAGATGATTTAACATTAAAGCCTCTGTTATTTGCATATCAAAATGAGACATAAAAGCAGCTTGGAAACAACTGCAAAGCTGTAACAAGAAGCTACATAACAAAACTCTCATATAAGACTGGGAAAGACTGGTCTATTGTATGCATTCACGTCGGTCTTGAAAACGCTGAGAAAAAAAACACCGTATATGCAAATACCTGAGATTGCAGCTCATTGTATCTGCAACTGCTTGTTACTGAAATACTTTGTTGAATTATTTTTTCTTCTCTGAATTTTAGTCCTTCTGGAATTTCCTGTGCTCTTTCTCCTCTATCTTTTTTTTCACTTGTGTTTTTAACTGAATTGGAAGCTACTCCTCCTCCTCATCAGGGAATAACTGTCCCATTCTACATTTTGTTTGAAAATGTCATTCTTTTGACAAATATAAAGGCAACATTAGGCTGTACATTTTATTTTTAAACCAAAACAACATATGCAGCTGACTCTAATTTTCTATCATTAAAGAAGAATCAAGTAAGTGGAACAAAGAACTCTGTATACAAATAACAAAATTTCACTTTCACCTAGGCATGTAGTCACATGGACCAGCTGGTATAAATTGACATTGCCTTTAATAGAACTATACTAGGTGACACCAGCTGGGCATCTGGCAACTATTTAGAGGATAACATATAAAATTTGTTTGCTGTATTGATATACATCTGTGCTTTCAATGAAGGGATGGTTGTTTTAGTAGGAATATCAATCTGCAAATTATTAGTTAACAGATTATAGCTAATTTGAAAAGCAATCGTGATTACATGCATATTTGGAATTTAATAAGTCTCTGTTTTTGCAGAACTGTGAGTAATTATATGCCTGAATGGGTGAAATGGGACAAAATAAATCAATAATTTATTATGAGAATTTACTCATCGATTGAGTGTGCAAATCATCAGTAATCATGTACACTGTGCCAAACAGTGAGTTGACTGAGCTCATTAAATAGCCTTATATACAACTCGACTCTTTACAGCGGCTTGGCCACATGACTGATAATACTGAGATTCTTATAGCTCTTCATTTAGCTCAGCCTTAGTAACAGATTTTCATTTTTGCCATGAAGTAAGAGAGCTATTATCCATCCATTTGTTCAGAGATGCACTTCCCTGTCCCATTCTCATACTTGCTGTACTCTTTCAAACTCTGTTCACTTTCTCTTTGTTAGATTGTAAAGTTTTAATTGACAAAAAAAATAATCTACATTCTTTTAATTGGCAAGAAAAATAGCGAGGGTTTAGTGTTATGTCGCTGTCAATGTATAACTTTATTATTATTATTATTATTATAAATACCCTGTTGTGTTTTACGCTTCATTTTGAAGGTAACATTAAGTGCAGTTTAGAGCATTCATTTTAAAGCAGGAGGTTGACACTTAGTGAAGAAGCTGTAGCTGGGAAGCTTTGATAGAGCAATCAAGGGCCATCAACACTTAATGGTTCTACATCAGTGGATCAATGGGTTTGCTAGCAGCAGGACCATTGACTTTGAACAACTCTGCCCAGAATCGGAAAGGGTGTATGTTCATGTCAGAGCTGGAAAATTTGCAGCATAAGCGCAAGAGAGCTGAAAGGAGTCACAGGCTGTTTTAAGCGAGGAAAGTTCTCTGCAAACAGAATGTTTTTTCTTCAGTAGCCAGGTGAGTAGTTCAACAAGGCCAGAGCGTTGTTTTGTCTTAGAGACATAGTCTACATCTTGAATCCACACTGAAGATAAAGAACGGAGATGCTTAGTTTTTTGATGGATTTGTTTTGTGGATTTTTTTTTTTAAATAGAAAACTGTCAGGTTGAGAAATTGCACAGCTGAATCAGTGCTGCTTCCCTTTCCTGTGTCATCATGCCACTGCACTGAAGTTAAGTCAAATTTTTGTAGGCAGCTGGGTCTCAAGGAGGCTGATACAACGATTTTACAGCGTTGGCAGCAGCACCATATGGTGTTCTATTACATAAAGAGGCTCTAACTTGATTTTGTACTAAAGAAGGTTGTCAAAAAAGTTTCTTGGAACCTATGATCAGCCATTAACTAATATTAGGGACTTGGAAATGCATGAGATCCACTGATTCAATCCAAACCTGATTCAGTGCAAGTAAATAGCCTCAGACAAATCTATGTATCAGTATGGAGGTTCTGGTTTTGTTTGTGTGCCTGAAAAATACAATATTTTGAGGGTTGTGCGTAGGTGCCAGCATTTTATTCTGGCTAGCAAAATCCAGTGCTGTGATAAGTAACAAATTTTAATTTTTTTTAATTTTTATTTTTTTTACTTAAGAGCTGAAGGAATATGTATTAAATGGATTTGAGGATGCAATTCAGTACTTTGTGAAAGATGGCAGAGAAATTGGATGTATGCAGAGAAGTAATGGGCAAAAGGCAGACTAGATTCATGGACAGAACAACGTGCTTGAGAAAAAAAAAAGGTGGATAATGGAATGTGGTCTTTTAGAATGGGAATGTTTCAGGGGTTAGAGATGTTTTGAAAAGTGATATTCAAAGGATATATCAAAGAGAAGTACAGAAATTGACATTTTGTTTTTCAAAATAAGCCTTTATATAATATGGACAAACACTACAGCTTGTAGGCACTGATATCACATCAACACATCACAAGCTTTTTATTTAATTGAGTGTGATTTAGGGAAAAGCATTTAGAACACAGACTGCTCCATCACATCAAATCAATTTAAATTAACGGACCAAAGTTTCAGCTGTAAACTGATCTAGCTAAGGACAAGATGCTAGACTCTACTAAGCATTTCTTTTAGGCTTTAAAGAACTTAGATTTCAGTTTACTACATTGACAACAAAGAGTCAAATCAAGGGTCTAAATCTTTTTTAGAAAAAGATCTTCTTTTTCTTTAAAGAAAAAGAAAAAGGAGGGTCCTTCTAGGATTTTTTTCAGGTCACATGGAATTACTCTCAGTGCTGGGTCCAGACTTACCACAACTGTAAGCAAATATTTAGCCAGCCAGCGTGGATAGGTGATGTTAGACATAGAATAAAATCAAGCACATTCTTAAATGAATGATAATTTTTGGTGCTTTTTGTCTGAGTATTTCTGAAAATTTTTCTTTTTTTTTTTTTTT
>JACDJE010000389.1:628634-723745 GCA_016647715.1 Pavo muticus
AAAAAAAAAAAAAAAAAAAGAGAAAAGAACAACTATTGCAGATCAGTTACTTAAAAGCAGAAGTTCAGTTCAGGATAAGACCCTTATGCATTCATGAGCAAAAGTGAATTATCAAATTATGTTATTACCGAGCAAGGTGGTTCCCTGTATTTGATTTTCCTTGAAACAAGGGATTAACTTAAAACTGATAGATTTGTTCTGATTGTTCTAGTTTGTGTAGATAAGCACAGAGCCATTTGTGTCTTCAAATACATTTTTTCTTGATTCTTGTTAAAATCACAAGTGTTTTCCATGGACAATTTGCAATCTGAACATGAACATTCATTTCCAATTACCATATTCTTTAAAAAAACAGGCATAAGACTTTCTCAGGTAGAAGCATCCACTCTTTTACATACTAAAAGCTGTGCTATTTTGTAGCATCAAATTCAAGACTCATTAGGCAAGAAAGAATCAGGCAATATATAAGATTGTTTCAGTATTTTATATTAAACAGCTATATGTTAAAACAGCTCTGTGCACAGAAAATAGAACTCTTTTCTTTTAAATGAATCCCCAAATACAAGACTATGGAATTTTCTCAGATACATTACATTTTCAACATATGGTTGATAATGCACCAATATTTTAGCTGTTGTTGAGCAGTGCTTGCACAACTTCAAGGCCTGTTTCTCGTTCTCATTTTTAACCCATTGCAAGTAGGCTAGGAATGGGCAAGAGGCTGGGAGGGGGCATAGCCAGGACAGCTGACCCTAAGTGACTAAAGGAGTATTCTGTATCATTTGATGCCATACTTAGCAACAAATCTGGGACATAGTCTTTCCAAAGCAGCTGTTGTTTGTAGATTGGCTAGGTATCAGCTTTGGGTAGGAGCTGATGAACAATTGTTTTTCATCTCTTCCTCCTTTTCCTTTCCATTCTGTTCCCTTCCCTTCCCTCCTATTCCTCCTTATTTTTCTTTTTCCTTTTCCTTTTATATANAATTAAAAATAGCTTAACAAATCTGTTAGTAATTAATTCCCCTTATAAAATGTCTTTTTCTGATGATACTTGAATAACTAAACCATAATGAAAATATCCAAATGATGAGTTAATACATATTTTTTTTTTCTTTTTTCTTCCAAATAAAATCCAGAGGGATAAGCAGTTTGTTGAGTCAGCTTTTACAAATGGATGTGCAGTTCCTGTTACCAGGGCTGCAAACTGGGGCCATCTTCTCTCAAAATCATCAAAACAAACATAAATTATCTATAATTTTCTTATTGCAATAATTCAAATTCCCATTTCCATTGCTGAAGATGAGTAAAGGAAGGCATGATTCATACTGCAGTGAAAAGCTAATAAGATCTGAGATTACCTCTACATTGAACGAAAGGTGCCTGTTACTGTAAGTGTGGAAAGCTAAAATAAAATCTTCAGTTAGATTAGAAGATCTGGAAATGTCACTTTTTAAAATTTTAGTCTCTCCAAATTTCCTACTTTGGTGTTAGTACATTGAAAACAATCTCGTTTTCACTCAAATCTTAATACATTGGGTTAAAAAACAAAACAAAACAACTACAAAAAAAAAAAAAAAAAAACAAAGCGTGATAGCGGGAGTAAAATCAAAGTAATTCTTCTACAGTCCTTCACTGACTTTGTGGGTGTGAGCTAGAAATTACTTTAAACACGAGCCAAATTGTTCACAAAAGGAATTCACTTTTCATGTTGTAGGAGTATTCATTTCACATTGCTATGAGAACCTTTTAGACCTTAGAATCATAGAATAACAGGCTGGAAAAAAACATTCAAGATCACCAAGTCCAACTACCAATTTGACCTACTAGTCCCATTACTGAACCATGTCCCTCAGTGCCATGACCACATGTTTCCTAAATACCTCCAGAGGTGGAGATTCTACTACTTCCACATAGAGGTAAACGTATAAAAGACAGACTTTCTTTAGCAGTTACACAACTTAATGCTAACACTGGAAGAATCTGGGAATCCATCCTCATTTTAGTGTTCTAGAAAACAGAAATCTATCATTCTTCAGAGCTTCAGTGTATTCACTGCAAGGTTTTCATGCTGTACCTTTCTTTGCTCCTCTAGGTTATGTCACCATGTGATGAGTCAATGACGGCCTATAGCATTTGTACAACATTTTGCTTTTTTAATAGCTTGAATAAAGAAGGTGTACTGAGACTAGCGGTTATCTGACCCAACAGAGCTTATCTTTAAATAAAATTTAGACGTCTACATCAGGAAGTGTCAGTGGACTGTAGGAAGAGAAAATTTACAGTTTGAATTCTTAGGCAGAAATCGCATTACTTGTAGTGATATGAATCACAGTCAGTTTTTTTCTTTTTGTAGATTATGAGGGGAGTCTGGAGTGATCAACTCTAAACAACTGAGTTGTAGGTGATGGAATCAATTTAAAAGATATCTCAGTACATGATGGCACTGAATCAGTGGAAATATCCTGGTATTTCATCAGGCCTTGAATTAAGACACTCACTTTCACAATCCTGTCCAATATTTTTTTAAGAATCGGTCTGGCTCAAATATTTTAAATGAAACAGACTTTTGCTGAAATGTGGTATGCAAATGTAAAATACTTCATAAAGCCATATCACAATCAACAGAGAAGTAAATAAGTTCAGAATAGCTTGTACATTAAAGTAAATATTTATGATTTAGTAAAAGTATTTGCCGGAATGTACATTAATAAATGCATAAAACAGTCTGATTAAAGTTAAAAAAAAAATTAAAATATGCCATTTTGATGACTCAGAGTGAATGTTTTTGAACTCTTTTATCACTAGTTTCAAAAGTTTATATTTGCACTTAAGTTCAGAATCATCTCTTTAATCTTCACTGAAATAGTAGAATATATTTTTCTGTGAAATATTAGAAATATTTTTCTGTTTGTATTCTACTCTTTCTTTATCAAACACATCACATAGCTAACATAAAATGTACTTAAGTGTTTTTTGTTTTGTTGAAATAAATAATACCATTAGTTATATAATAATGTGAAAATTTCTGATTTTTGGGGGGGGAATGAATCAGTGTTTAGGGCGCTAAGCATTAAAGAGTATTTGATATACTAAATAAAAGGAAGAGATATATTTCAGTGGAGGCTAATTTTTTTTTTGTGTGTGTGTGTGTGTGTTATTGTGCTTAATGTGATATTATACAATAATATTTCCCTTTCTGTCGACAGTTTACGGCCTGGTTCGGCTTGGTTCCGTGACTAGTGGGGCGGAGGGATTTCGCAAAATCTGCACCTCCAGAAAAGGGAAACAGGGGACCCCAAAATAATTGAAAACAGTGGCAACGATCTGAGGAGAAACAAACTAATTTACTAAATGTGGTATCGGAATGCAAGATAACACACTATAATACAATATAATTAGAATTGAAGCTAATAAATCAAATATAATGAGAGAGAGAGATTGTCCAAAAGCTGGGTAGGCCTCACCATAATGCTGAGGTGAGATGCGCAGTCCGGTCAAGCAGCAGGGAGAGAGACCGATGAAGAAGAGCCAGTCAGATGACCTACCAAGGCCTTATATCTGTTCCCCCTGAGAGGAAATGACAACAGCACAGTGAACAGTCTTCTGGGGAATGTAGTTCTTCTTCTCTTCAGGGACAGGTACCCGGAACTGGAGCGTTAATACTTTAACTCCCAGTGCACTACATGATGTTATGATGTGGAATACTGATAACCAAAAATCATAAAACCATGACACTTTCACATACAGCAAGCAAAACCAAGAGAATATTTACAGCTGCATGTCCTCAGCCTGATCTAAAATTTATTAAATATGTAGTAACACATGTGAAAATGTTCTAGCTGCTTCTCCAGTAAGCAACTGTAAAGAAATAGTAAATACAGTGATTTCATTTCACAAATAAGTTCCTACAATTCCTTCTTTGCCAAACAAGGGCTTTTAATTAAAGAATTTTCCATCATAACTAAATTAAAAATAAAAGGTGTCATGAGATCAATCCTTTCAGCTCCTGAATGCTGATAAAAAGAAACACAATAAGCTAAAGTGTAAGAGCCCTGTTTTGCAAGGTTCACTATAATCAATGAAAAGCTTTGTCATTGATTTCCATAGAGCCTAGAGTTTTTCTGACACCATTTGCTAAGTACCTGTGCTAATAGGCTCTTAGATAGCAGGGGGGATGTGTACTGTCATCAAGAGAATAAGAAAATCTGCAACTGTGCCACCAAAGAGAGCAGAGATAAATGACAGTAGCCTGGAGTACAGTTAAAGCATCACAAGGCCCAAACGCAGATGCTTTATGTGCATCTATTGTATGCACTAAGATGCAATGAAATAATGTTTAGATTTTCATTTTCTCCTACTGACAACCACCATTTAATAATGCTTGCTGTGTGCTTTTAATCCCATGAGCAGAAGCAGTCATGAGATATTGCTGCAATGTGACAGGCATGTTCAGAATGAAACTTCATCTATCAAACAGCTTCTGAATGCTGCATACCTTGTATTGGCCTCAGTTTTTCAAGCACAGTTTCTCTGTTTGGCTTTTTTTTTTTTTTTTTTTTTTTTTTTTTNTTTTTTTTTTTTAAATCATACACTATAAAGCATACAAGGTGGAGCCCTTGAAAATCTTTTGTTTTTCTAGCTTGCAGCACGCACTTGGAGAATGAATGTAAGCAGAACTAGCTCCAGTTTCAATTGTGCATATCCTACAATTTAAATTACTATAGCTATACGCTTGTTTTGTTTAAAGTGGCTTATGTTCTCTTTTTTGGGAAATAAAAGGTTTTCTATAAAGGGATAAGGGAGAATACATTGTTAATTATTCATGTTCATTTTCAATAAACTTTGGTTCACCCAGGCCAAGGCCAACAAAAGAAACAGGTACTTATTTTTAGCTTCAATTAACCATAGTATGGACACTATTTAAAAGTCCTGCTTCAAGTAGGAACGTATATTTTAGACTGGCTTTTGGAAAGATAGGAAACTTGAGTTACAAATAAAACATCAAGTGTTTCACCAAAGCCTTCATATTCAAAGTTTACTTACAGTTATGAATGAGTCTTTACAAATATTTCAAGTTAGTGGCAGACTTTTGATATTCTTGAACTAGTGGCAGGTTCCCATTCCTAATTTCACCTTTTTATGATATGGGAATCGATGGGTTGTGACTGGTTCTTTGTTTTCATTGTCACAGCTATATCGTGCTGAATTCCTGTGGAGGGGCTGATGCAGTGTGGGGCACACCCTGAAGTTATTCTCCCCTAAAGGTCTAGGTGGAGCTAATTAAAGCTACTCTGTTCCTTCTGTATAAACAAACCTTCCCTAGTGTAATCTACAGAATAAGAAAGAAGAGAGTGAAGAACTCAGGAATATATGTAAAATCTAGACCTGCTGTGGGTATGTGTAAAGGGGCATTGGTTATGAGAACTCCCAAATTGTACAAATCCTTGAAAAAGAGCATGTGGAATGTAAATAAGTAAATAGTTTCACTATATAATGCTCCATGCTAGCTGTAGCTGCCATTTCAGAGCAAGTGGTGAACAGACGTCTGAAAGATTTGGAGATTTGGACAGAGTTAGGACTTTACAGAGAGGGACAAGAACTTTTCCTGTGCTGAAGAGCTGTATTATCCAACAGAGTAAGGAAAAGAGTATTGGTGTGAGATATTCTCATTAGCCTGCTCTGCTCAGCAGGTGTGCTGCTGCCAGCTGTGCCAGCTGCAGCATAGTGTTGGCCATCGGAGTCAAGCCAAGGCACAGTCAAGATACAGCACTGCACAATTATTTTTGTGATGGGAACACAGTCTTCCAGATTATCATCCATAAAGTTTATCATATATAAACATTTGAAATGTTTTTACAGCTATACCACATACAAAAATAGCAAACAAACAGAAAACAACAACAATGAAGAAAAACCACCCTAAAGTAACTGGAAGCAGGGATTCAGTAGGAAGCACTAAGTAGTCTTAAAATACCAGGAAAATTATTCTGGATAATTAGCAGCAAAAGTCTGCATATAGCATCACTAGCTGTCAAAGATATAAAAATTGTTATTCAGAATTTTTTGTAGTGCCAAAAACTTCAGCTGAAGAAATGGAACTGCAAATGATCTAAAATCACATTTACAAGAACTGGAAAGTGAATCTTCTTAGTGGCTTATTGCTATATATGTTGTTTCATCAGTCACTTTGTATTATTCCTCATTTCAAGGTGTTAGTGTCAAAAATTGCCTTTTACTCATACATCCTTTCAGTAGGTGAGAAAGCTGATTAACTTACTTAGGAGGTAATTACCTAGACAAGAATTAAGAGTTAGAGTCTGTCCCTGGATCTTTTGCATATACTCTAAGGAAAAAAAAAAAAAAAAAAAAAAGAAAAGAACAACTATTGCAGATCAGTTACTTAAAAGCAGAAGTTCAGTTCAGGATAAGACCCTTATGCATTCATGAGCAAAAGTGAATTATCAAATTATGTTATTACCGAGCAAGGTGGTTCCCTGTATTTGATTTTCCTTGAAACAAGGGATTAACTTAAAACTGATAGATTTGTTCTGATTGTTCTAGTTTGTGTAGATAAGCACAGAGCCATTTGTGTCTTCAAATACATTTTTTCTTGATTCTTGTTAAAATCACAAGTGTTTTCCATGGACAATTTGCAATCTGAACATGAACATTCATTTCCAATTACCATATTCTTTAAAAAAACAGGCATAAGACTTTCTCAGGTAGAAGCATCCACTCTTTTACATACTAAAAGCTGTGCTATTTTGTAGCATCAAATTCAAGACTCATTAGGCAAGAAAGAATCAGGCAATATATAAGATTGTTTCAGTATTTTATATTAAACAGCTATATGTTAAAACAGCTCTGTGCACAGAAAATAGAACTCTTTTCTTTTAAATGAATCCCCAAATACAAGACTATGGAATTTTCTCAGATACATTACATTTTCAACATATGGTTGATAATGCACCAATATTTTAGCTGTTGTTGAGCAGTGCTTGCACAACTTCAAGGCCTGTTTCTCGTTCTCATTTTTAACCCATTGCAAGTAGGCTAGGAATGGGCAAGAGGCTGGGAGGGGGCATAGCCAGGACAGCTGACCCTAAGTGACTAAAGGAGTATTCTGTATCATTTGATGCCATACTTAGCAACAAATCTGGGACATAGTCTTTCCAAAGCAGCTGTTGTTTGTAGATTGGCTAGGTATCAGCTTTGGGTAGGAGCTGATGAACAATTGTTTTTCATCTCTTCCTCCTTTTCCTTTCCATTCTGTTCCCTTCCCTTCCCTCCTATTCCTCCTTATTTTTCTTTTTCCTTTTCCTTTTATATATATTTATAGATATATATGTATATATATATATTATTTTTTGTCTTTATTAAACTGTCTATATCAACCCATGAGTTTTTCTTGTTTTTGCCATTCCAGTTCTCTCCCCTTTTCTGCTGAGGGGAGATTGAGCAAATGACTGAATGCTGTTTTAGCTATTGGCCATAGCCAACCTATTGCTTCCTGGTTTAGATTGTATGGCTTTACTTACTGGTTAGATTAGTCAGTTTGCTTATTGGTTCAGATTATGCTGCCATGCAGAGTAAAAATGGAAATGGAAATGTGAGGCAGACTTAGTGGTCCACATCCCAAGGAATTAGATACTAATATATCTAAAATTTATCTTTCTGAACCATAAAATCTCCACTTACTGTGAGATAAGAAACTCAGATACAGAAGGTACTGAAAGTCTGTAGGTTGTAAATGGGATTTCTGAGTACACACAGATTTTAAGGACTATTGCATGGATGACTAGATGAAATCAGTGGTCTCAAAATCTAAATCTACTACAATGAAAGACAACTAAATATAGAAATTATATTGATTTTCACGGGCAAGATTGTAGCTCCTGCGGAACTTATTAGGATGTGTCTTGTTTACTTTGTCTCTGCTGAGTCTATTGAGTAATCAGGGTAAAGAATCAAACTGACTTCAGTGAGACTTGGATCAGTTCTTGAAAGACTGAAAAAAAAAAAAGCTTTTTTTAACTGAAATTATACAATGAATCCTTCCTCCTAAATTCATTAGTTATTATTTATACCACACCTGCTTCTTTCACAAAGATCATCCTTGTTACATGATTAAAACAAAGAGAAAACAAGCAAATAGCATCTTCATTCTTGGCATTGAAAGATGTTATTTTATAAAGGAAAAATATTGCATAAGAGAACAATACTGCCTTTCATACTGTTCACATTTATGTTTTCAGAAATTAATATATCAAATGGTCAGTTTACAAGAATCTTTTTTTATTTAATATAATGTTATCTACATTTTATGTATTAAGTAATTATTTTTATTCAGACATATGTACCAAATTTGGGATAGGGAATAGAAACTAAATTTAAGTGGTGTTTTAACTACTTAAATATTATTGCCAGAATAGTGTGGATATAGCTTTATGCTGTTTTTACTAGCATTTTCATTTGAGGAGTGTAGTGAAGAACTACACTCAATTAAAACAATTAGTGTTCAATCTTCACCTGTGGTGGAATGAAGGCTGCAGCAAGTGTAAATATAAATGATTAATATAATTCTCAAAGATATATAATGGATTTTGAGGTCAGGCTCAATTATTAAGACACAAGTTTTGGATATTCATGTGCCATCATGTTCTTTTTCTGAAATTATGGATATGCTGGCTAGGCCAAATACCAAGAAATATTCAGGTAAATAGCTCCCATTAAAATCAGTCAAAATCATGTGCTGAGGTGATCTATGTTACAGAAGTCATTTTAGAGATAATCTAGATATCATACCACTTAGCTTAGATATTACTTACATTCTGTGATTCAGTGCTGCATTTGAAATTGAATGGCTGAAAGAGCATTTCTTTACCCCACAGAGACATTGCTGAGTGCCTTGCAATCATTAATAGTTTCCATTTAACTTACTGTTGATTATAGAGTAGGTAAGTAACAGATCTATTAAATTCACTATCTTATCATGAAATATATTAAATAATTAAGACAGTTACCAGAAGATATAAAATATTTTTCAACACGGGACTAACATTTAAGCATTTTAGCAGAAGGAAAAACAGTATGAGGCGTAAGTGGTGATAGATCACAATAAGCTTTTTTTTATCATCTTGTCAGGATTGACAGATTTTTAAGACAGAAGTCTAATTATTGTTGAAGAATTGCTTACTTCTTGGGCCTCTTAGGACTCAGTTAAACTAATTGTCAATCAAAGTAGCATTAGTTATGGACCATATACATCTGAGAACAACCTAGGTCTTGTAAGACAAATAGATCTTCTCTCTGGCTTGCTCTTTTCACTGCTACTTGGAACTGCTTTAGATTTTTTACTCATGAAGATATCTAAATTAACTTTTTCAGCTTAAAAGGTGCAAAAGTCCATGAGAACACGGGATCTTTCTGCCTTCATTACAAATTCCACAGAGACTTATGGAAACCTCTGCCAAAGATGTGAAGCATTCTTTGGTTCATTAGAAGGTTATCTACATTACTAGACAGTAAAATGACAACATAGTGTTCATATACATTTTTTATTGTGTAGTCAACCCAGTGAATATCAAATATAGTAAAAGGCTCGGAGTGCTTTCAGATTCAATGGGAGCCATATGTTGTGATCAATATTTACTGAAGTCTCAAGTCTCTTAAACAAAGATTTTGCTGCCTGTATAACTGGCCAGGTTGTTCTCAGTCCTTTTCTAGGTCTAACTGTGACAGAAAGAATGCCACCTCCTTGTTGAACTGCTGTGTGCTTTTTATTTTTTTTTATTGTTTTTTCTTCTTGTCTGTCTCTAATATATTTCAGTCTAGATTATTCTAAGCAAATCGTCAGAATCTATTTTATCTGCTATTCAATTAAGCAAATCTATGAATAATGGGCATATAGACCAAAGTCATCTTAGTTAAATTCTCATATCAATTATTTCTTTTTGCATTTAAAATTCTGAATTCTGTATTGCTTCTGAACAGTGGTCTATCCTAGGTTCTGGATTAAAACCAGAAGCAGGTTGGAATTTTTAATCCTGAACTTGGGTGCCTAAAACAGGAGAGGACTGAATGCTCAGATATTGTCTAATATTCAGTTAGGTGTTTGTTTGTTTGTTTGTTTGTTTGTTTGTTTGTTTATTCTCTGACTCCCCTAGGCCCACAGAATAAGGTCATTTGGTTTCTCTAATACTTCAAAGAAATGTTACTTCTGCAAGGAATATGACTCTTACATTTATGCATCTGCAAAATAAGCCTTACAGTACCAAATACGAAAATAAATCTTTTGTTTTATCTGTCTAGATGCATTTTTAGCCCAGGGTCATTCTTTCCTTCCTGGTTTAGAAAAGCTTTTCTTATTTTTATCCTTCGCATATGTCTTTCTCATGTATACATTTAGTGTTAATAAACATGCCATTGGAAATTTAGAGTTTTACGCCTTTCATTGCTTGCATTTCAGTATTAATTCTTCTACTGATGTATCAGTAGCGCACCTTTGTCTCGTTCTAAATAACTAAACATTATGGTTGTCTTAGTGTGATAATATATATATTCTGTTTCCCATAGATTCACCAAACAATTCATATGTGCTTAAAGAGCTGCTGTTGTCCTTATTTCTTCATAGTGCCCACTGCAAATAATTGCAAATGGATCCAATTAACAGCCTTTTATTTTTTTTTCCTTTATGCACATCACCTTGACCTGTGTAAAACTGGCGTAGTATTGGAGTTCCTGAGCTTTGAACTATGCCTTTAGATGATTCTTAGACTAAATTAGAATTTTCAATCCTTATGCACATTTCATTATTGATGATAATTTAATTTGCTCAATTAATTTCTAGTTACTTAGTTAGGGGTTAATTTTAATTCTCCCGGGCTCTCTTTCTGTACTTGATCAATTTTTACTACTTATCAGAGGTAAATTATAACATTTCTCAAGAGTCATGACATTCAAAAATATCGGTACACTTTTTTAATCATTATTTCACTATTTGAAATCGACTCTCATCATTTACTAAACTGAAAAAAAGAACAACCATCAAGGCAGCAAATGCAGTAGAACCAGAATCATAGGACAGAAGGTTGCTTTCTTTGTGTTCGGCACTTGTGATTGTTGCTCAGGAACTGTGGGTGAGCTACTGGTTCAGCTGCATATCTTCTACTTTTTTGAATATTTATCAGCGTAGACAGTTTTCGGTCACTCATTTATCTGCTCTTGTCTACTTTAAAGTTGGTAATTTACTAAAGAATTTCAACTCTTTTTCAATTTTTACCCTTCCCCCACAGGCCAAAAATATTTATAGGAACAGTTTCCAGTGCTGCAAGTGATCAGTAGCTCTTAGAATTCACAATCTAGATTTACACAGGATGGGAATATTGTGAAGGAAACTCCAAGATCAATACTTTCACTGAAACATAAACTGATATTCTTATTCAGGATAAGCGTAATGCTGTGCAGCGCTGAATGTATGTATATTTCACCAAAAGTAGCAATGAATGACAATGAATTCCTATAACATAAAATACAGTATTCTTAACTACATGCAAAATAACAGCAGGAAAACTCCTCAGACATTATGGTGTCTAAATAGATGGTAGACTGAGCAGGAAAGATGAAATTACAGCTGAAACTCGATCAAAGTCTTCAGTGTTACTCAACTCACATTTATACATACAGATAACTGCACAAAACTGTGACTGCAGTCACAACTCCTAACACCTGAGAGCCTATAATAATAAATGTAAAAGTCAATAAGTCAGCAATTCTTAGATTACTCTACATTTAAATGATAGCATTAGAACAATTTTTCCTTTCCCATTTCTTATGCTTAAGTCATTCCCATAGAAAATCACTTTTAGGCCAAGTTGTAAAGCAGTTCTTGCCTCCAGCTGTCACAGGTAAAGTAAAGTCCATACTTTGATGGATTCTTATTACTTATTAAATATTTAATAAGCTGTGAGACTAGATCAAGGCAGTATTTCACTTTTCCCAAGTAATTTTGGTGCTGCTTCTCAAGGAAATAATGCAAGCTGAATGAAGGGCACATAGCACTAGTTAGCAGTTTGCATACATGTCAGTAATAATAACTTATAGATGTATAATCAGGCTTATTTTTCCATTTTAGCTTACACCAAATTGCATTTTAAAGTATTACCCTGAGGGGAAAAAAAAAAATAAAAGTGCTGAAAACAGATGCAGGAAACAAAAACCTGGCAATACCCAGCTCCTGTGTAGAAAAATTGAATTTAAAAACCTTTTTCCTTTTTTATTTTTCTTGTTTTCTTTTTTTTCCCCATGATTGGCACATTTTTTAGCATATTAAGAGCAGCAAGTAAAAACACTAAGCTCAAGGAGCAACATCCTGTTGTTTCTCTTGTCTTTAGTTTCTTGCTTTTCCTTTTTCTTCTGTTATCTTTTTGCCTCATAAACATTGAATTTCTTATGGCAGAGCCCTTATAATGTTTTAAACCATGAATGTCCACCTTTTGGCTTGCCTGAGCCTCACAGAGCAAAGTGAAATTGTCTTCAGCTGCATATAGAATATATAATATAATTAATATATATAAGTAAAAAAAAACTTATTTTCATGTTCTGGCACACATTTTCCATTTGATTCCATAAATGACTTGATTTCATTTCACAAATCATAAAAACTGTTTAGCATTTTGCCCCGACTCAGCTGCATTACTTTGGAAAATTAAATTATGTCCTCATAATTAGCATTCATACTTTTAAGGAACTCCTTGAATTAGCAATGATTAAATCCCTTGTACTTTATGAAATTCACAGCTTTGATGATGATTTATATGTCATTATCCATTTTTAAAGCTTTTATATATCGATTTTTGTGATGTATGATGCTGTGATGTTTCATCAAATGTGAGTTGCTGGCAGCAATAAAATATTCGAAATATTCTGTTTTTAGAAGTCCTGTTTTTTTTTTTTACCGACCATCACCAGAGCACTATCAGTAGCTATACCAGACATGTTGACAAAGGTTAAAGAAAATTGCTTTAATGTAATGTTTACTGGTTTGTATAAAACAAGAGATTTATTTGTGTCTTTTAATGGCACCAAAGAAGCCATTTCTTCAGTGACATTATACTCGTTATAAGCATCTCTAATAAAAATGACAAGTAGAACTATATATTCAGCATCAGTTCTTTCATATGTTCTCAAAGTGTAAAACTTGAAATTAGCAGATTTAACCTCCAAATTTATTTCTAGAGGTTTTCCTGTTTCTTCAGTTTACTTGGCTACAGTCTGGTGAGACAAACCGATTTTAGAAAAATCTGTTTTTTTTTTTTTTGTTGTTGTTGTTATTGTTTTTCTCAAATCTGGACAAATGTATCTTTATATCTGCCAAATTTTCCATACATTGCTTAATAAACTTGCCAGCAGCAAATCGTTTTGATTTTTTTTTTGTAGTCAGATTTCTTATTACATAACTAGCTTTTATAATAGAGTACATCTGAGTCGTAACTTAAAAATAAAATAATTGAGATAACAGACTTTTTTTTAGCTCCACTATTTTTTCTTTACAAAACATTCCTTGACATCCTTGGCAGCATGTTTTTGCATATGACGTCTTTTCAAATTGTAATCTTTGAAAACTGACATGATTTTCTTACAAATTAAGCATAGTGCCATATTATTTGTCTCAACAAAAAAGTATTCTGTCCATTTCTCTTAGAACACTCTTCCTTCATCCACAAGTTATCTTTTATTGGGAGTTCTGTTTTCTTTTCACAGAATCACAGACAACACTGGGTAGACTGAAATGTTATTATTGTTAATTGCTGCATTTTACTTACCAAGCGGCACAAGAGCATGTAATGTAATACATACAGGTTTCAATTTGATTGACTTTGAGAGGTAGGGTTAGCTCTGCACTGCACCCACTTCCTTTCTTCTCGCTTTCAGCTAAGACAGTATTAATAGCACACTGATGTTAGGTAGTTACTGACTGATGAGTGCATACCCATCTGGTGGGTCTGGCGGGGCCGGACCACTTGATGAGAAAACAGCTGCCACCATGGTGGTGCATCGGTAGGCGGCAGGCCACATAACTAGATGTTCCAGGCCTCGTGGTCTGTGGGTGGTGGGTTGAACACGCCTGTTCTAAACCAAGAACTGTAATTCTGAAGATTTTCTTTTATCACCATGGCAAAGTGATAAAAAATTCTCTGGAAGTGCATTCAGTTTTGAAAATATAATGTGGAGCTGTCAAAATAGTATTCCTGGAAATTTAGATTTTTTTTTTTTTTTTTAAATTTCATAAATTAGCTTCTATTTGTAAAACATCAATTAGAACACTGCAGTGCCACTCCAAAACTCAGTATCATTGTGTAACCACAGCAAATAACCTGACCAACCTCATTAATACAGTGGAAAAATTCATAGTTAGTCAGCAACTACCTTTATTTCTTGAGGTGTAGTCATGATTAATAAAAGAATAATAGCATAAAGTATTGAATAAAACATATTTGTTGTTCACCTGCTGAACTTGAGGTCTTCTAAATAGAATTTGTATATTAAAAACCACAACTGTTTATATATTAGTAATCAAAGTGGCATTAACACACATGCAAGACAACGAGGTGATATGAATCCAGCACAGATTCACCAAGGGCAGATCGTCTCTGACCAATCTGGTGGTGTTCTATGATGAAGTGACAGCATCTGTGGACAAAGGAAGGACAACTGATGTAAACTACCTGGACTATTACAAAGCCTGTAATATGGTCTCACATCATATTCTTATCTCCAATTTGGAGAGATATGGATTTGAAGAGTTTACTAGTTAGTGGATAACAAACCGGTTGAATGGTCACAGCCAAAGACTGTGGTCAGCATCTTGATATTTAGGTAGTGGCTGATGTTGGATGGTGTCCAGCAGGGGTCTGTCTTATGAATGTTGCTGTTAAGTATCTTTATCAATCATACAGACAGTGGATTGAGTGTACCCTCACCAAGTAGTGCAGTTGATACAATATAATGAAGGTATCAGAACAAGCTTGGAAAGTGGGCCCATGTGATTCTAACGAGGTTCAACAAGGCCAAGTGCTTGGTTGAGGCAAGCTCAGATGTGTGTATGGGCTGGGAGAAGAACTTATTGAAAGCAGCCCTGCAGAGAAGGACTTGGAAGTCTTGGTGAATGAAATAGCAGGACATGAGTCAACAGTGTGCCCTTGCAAGCCAAAAGGCCATTTGTACCTGGGCTGCACTGAAAGAGGGGTGGCCAGCAGGGTGAGGGAGGTAATTGTCTCCCTCTACTGTGAGGGAGGGCCTACCTTGAGTACTGCGTTCAGGTCTGGAATCTCCAGAACAAGAAATATGTGGAGCTGTTGGAGCAAGTCCGGAGGAGGTCCAGCAAGATGATCAGAGGGCTGGAGCACCTCTTTTAGGAAGAAAGACTAAAGGAACTGGACTTGTTCATTCTGGAGAAAAGAAGACTCCAGGGAAACCTCATTGCAACTTTTCAGTACTTAAAGGGAAGGGAGCTTAGGAACAGGAGGAAGATCAACTTTTTGCACATTCTGATAGTGATAGGACAAGGGAAAATGATTTTAATCTGTATGAGCAGAGATTTAGACTAGATATTAGTAGGAAATTTTCTACTCATCAGGTGGTGAGGCACTGGAACAGGTTGCCCAGAGAAGTTGTGGATGCCCCATCCCTGGAGGCATTCAAGACCAGGTTGAATGGGGCTTTGGACAGCCTGATCTAGTGGCTGGCAAACTTGCCCGTGTTCCAACCCAAACTATTCTTTGATGCTATGATTAATTCTAATTAAGAAAGAAGAACCATAGCAAATCAAATAGATCTTATAAATTTTTTAAAGTAACTATATTTATCACAAGATATTTACAATTGTGACAAAGTATAATTAAAACTATTACTGTTATTGGGAAGTGAATACAACATTCAGCTTTGGAAAGTCTATTTGAAAATCATATGAGATATCATTGACATAAGTCCTTTTAAATCTCTATTAATGGGTTAAAATTGTCGATTAAATATTTTTGAGCTAAAAAGTCATGTAGATGAAAAAAACCTATTAAAATTGAAAGAGTTAATATATTATTTAATTGTTCAATGTCAAAACAACTAATTGTTTCCTTTTTTTAGAAAACTGTACTATTTTTGCAGACAAGAAAATTTGTAGAATCATAGAACTATTTATGCTGGAAGGAACTCTAAGGACAGTCTACCACCTCTGTCATGGGCAGGGACACATTCCACTAGGTCAGTTTGCTCAATGCACCTTCCAACCTGGCCTTGAACACTTCTGGGAAGGGGCATTCACAGCTCCTCTGGGCAACTGTTCCAGTGCCTCATCACTCTCATAATGAAGAATTTCTTCCTAATGTCCAATGAAATTTTTCCTCTTTTAATTTAACGACACTAGTCCTTATATTATTACTACAGTGCCTGATAAAGTCTCTCTCCATCATTATTGTAGGCTTCTTCTAAGTACTGAAAGGCTGCTATAAGGTTTCCGTAGAGCCTCTTCTTGTCCGCCTCAACTCTCTCAGAGGGTCTTTGTAGGAGAGGTGCTCCTACAATTCATCCTCATGGGACAGACACTGCACAGTTTTTGTATATATTTGACTTGATAATTCTAAAAAATCAGTGCAACTGGAATAATAATTATTTGTTATTTTGTTAAGGCTCTAATTAGGCAAATAATCCATTATTGGCTTTGTGAGTTATTTCTTTTGTTCATAACAATATTTCAAGTACAACTTTTGAGAATTCAAGCATTCTGTAACCTGGATGCAACCCATTGATGAGGTAACCATGAAGGTATTATTTTTTTATACTTTCTTACACTTATAACATATGTACTTAGTAAATATTCAGATTTTCTTAACATAAATATTTTTAGAAGGAAAAGTATTTTTTGATTCCCCTTCATATACTTCCTTTATGAAGGAAAGCATAAGGGCTGCTTCAAAAGTTACGCCTCCTATTATATTATGCTGGCCCATGATGTCAGAGGTGGGCGCTGATGGTATGGCAGTACAGGTTGAACCTTCCCGCCAATATTCCATTACATTTTGTTGCTGTGTGACAGGTGTCAGCAGAGGGACAGTCTGACAAAATAGCATCTGACATCAATGTGTATATGAAGCAAAAGTGTATCATTGAATTCCCTCATGCAGAAAAAATTGCACCCATTGACATTCATTGATGCTTGCTGAATGTTTATGGAGACCAAACAGTGGATGTGAGCAGCGAGGTGGTCGGTGGTGCATATCTGCAGTGGAAACAGCGACAGTGGGTCACCTCTGATGGTGCAGATTTTTATAAGCATGGCATGCAGGCTCTTGTTCATTGCTGGCAAAAATGCATAGCTAATGGTGGTGACCATGTTGACAAATAGTGTTCTGTAGCTGAGAATGTGCTTTATCAAATAGTGTTATTGCTATTGCTATTGTTATTGTTATCTGTTTTAGTTTCCATGGAAAAAAATAGGAAGAACTACTTTTGGAGCAACAAATGTGCATCTCTGGATCACTTGATTTTCATTTAAATTTTCATATTACTCCTTTTAAGTGAGAAGCATAACAGTTTAAGCTGTTGTAAGTTATTTCAATTAGGAGGAGATCATTTTGTCAGGATCCCGTGCAAGTGACGTCTCTATTTCCAAATAAAATCATTCAAAATATTGACTTATTTAATTGTATGAAATAGTGTATAGGAACTGTTGAATCACAGCCTGAACCTCTGGTTGATCACCTGAGGCAAGCACTGAGTCAGCCACGGGAGCACAGGTAAAGGCAATTCACCTTTGTGACCGGAAGGGGTGGAGCCTGGCTCCACCTCTCCTAGACCCCATTTAAGGGCTGACTGCCACTGAGGAAGGATCTCTTTCTGGAGATTGCTCCTCTTGGAGTTTTTTTTTTTCTGCAAGCCTAGGACATGGGTGAGCATCTTCATTTATTTCTGTTTATCCCTTTCCAATGTGTTAATCTTTCTAGCTATACAATCTGTAGATACCAGCCTAACCACGCCACTCTGTATATTTGTTGATTATACAAATGGCATAGAAATGAAATGACAAAAGACAGTTTCCTGTTTTACATTTTTCTTTTGCTCTAACCTCAAAATATTTTTATAGCACTTTCTCAGAATTATTATTAGTCAAGTGTTCGGACTGTTCCTTTCATTCTCCTCCCTCTATTTTCAACTGTTCTCTTTTTCTGTTCCTTCTTACTTCATTTTGACCTCTGTAACTCAAACATTAGATTCTGGAGGTCCTCTGACCGAAAAGATCAAGTGCATAAGTTACTACTGTTATTTTGTGCAAATTTGGAAACTTCTCTAACAAGTTAAATAATTTCCACTATTTTTTGACAAAAGATGCAATTTATCCTACCCTATTGAGTTTGGTGTGGTTTAATCAAACCTCTAACAATGTTCTCTCTGTATCTTTTTTTGAAGAAGATCAGATCCTTCTTCAATTACAGTTATGTGTAAAAAAAAAACAAAACAAAACACCCTTCTGTGGCCTTTGCTATTAAACATTCTGCTGTTTCATCACTTCTCTTTTCTATTTTTTTTAATTAAAAAACAGATTGGATAATGTCAGTTATGATAGGAATGACTAAATGCCTCTGGCTTCCATGAGGTAACATATGCATAGGATCTGGGCCTATCTGAGCATTTTCTGCATACTGCTGTTCCTTTAGGTTTAAGACCATTGAGGACACTGATCTCATGGAAAGTCTGAGGTGAAAGCATCTGCCCTGTGATTACAAGAAATCCAAAAGAATATATTGTAAGGCAGTTTCTGAGAAAACCTATCTAAAGTAATTAACCTCAGTAGAATTGGGGCTATTTCTCCAAGAGAAATTGTAATATATCCATTGCAAGCAGAGCAGAGAGGTGTTTACCTAGAGGCATTTGAGAAAAGCCATGGAACAGTGCAATTCTAGCTGATAATTAATTAAAAGGAAGATGTACAATAACATAAAGAATAAGATAAACTAAATTCTTAAGTTCTCTGTTTTCACATGCAAAGACTGATGAGCAGCCAACAGTACTGAAAATCAATAGACTAAAAAGCAAAGCAAAGAAAAAAGTCTGTTGTGCAAAGAGGAAGTATTAGTTGATGAATAAAACTCACTATGAGAGGATGTTATTTGGATTGAGGCAAGGACGAGAAGAATATTTATGCATAGTACATAACATTAAAAACTAAAATATATAAACTTCACACTTTCAAAAAACTTTAGTAACCATCTGGAGGTAAGGAGACTCTTTTTTCGTGTTCAAGAATAACATGCTTTCACAAGAAAAACTCAACTAAAAGAAAAAGGAATGTTTATGCTGAATTTGGACTATTAATATAGAAGTAAGAGCTCAGTTGCACTTAACTTTGAACAAGAAGATTAATTCTGTCACAGTTCTAGCTCTCTTCTCTATTCTATTTTTTTGTTCAAGAAATATCCACAAATTTTAAATATTCAGCAGTATCAGCCATACTTATTGCACATCCCAATCAGCTTTTCTTCACAAACTCTCAATATACAAATGATTTCTGCTCATAGTAGAGAGAACTTCATAGGTAGATACATTTGTTGGATTTACTATGCCTATGCAGTGAAGATATTCTGCACATGAGAAGTGAACATATGTGTTTACCAGGGGCTGCCCTGTGACATATGAAGCTGATTTCAGACTGTTCCAACTGCAGGATATGGCTGGACACAGCAGCCAAAGGAGAAACATCTTTGAGAAAAAGAAGAAAATGTCACACAGTCCATGAGTTGTGAGGAAAAAATGTGAGAAACAGTCCTGCAGACACCAAGGCTAGAGAAGGAGATAAAGATGTGCTCCAGGCCCTGGAGCAGAAATTTCCCTCCAACCTGTGGAGTAGCTGATTTTGACACAGGTTGTCCCAATAAGTCCCGTAGTGTACCATGTCAGAGAAGGTATCCATTCTGCAGCTCTTGGAGGGCAGGTGATTATGCTCTGTAGGAAACTACAGCCAATGAAAAGCCCACCCTGGAGCAGTTTTGTCCTGAAGGACTTCAGCCTTAGAAGGACCCATGCTGGAGCACAACTACGCATTCACCATCACCCAATATGGGGATGGGAAGTGAAACAGTTGAGAATGAAGGAGTGAAGGCAACCCTGGTTTAGTTGGAAACAGATTAAATTAGTTTTCTGTAAGTCAAGTGTGTTTTGAATGTGACAGAAATTGGTAACTGATTTCCTCTTCTTTATCTCGACCAGTGAGCTCTTCCATCTTATTTTTTCCTCCTGTCTTGTTGGGGTGGGGGAGTGAGAAAGCAGCTGAGTAGGCATCTGGTAGCCAGCCAAGGTCAACCCATTGCAACATGTATATGATCTTAATGGCACATAAGATTTTCAGTGAATGAACAGGACAGAATATCTGTAGGCAACAGACTGAATGCCATCATGACTGGGTGAGAGAAACTGTGCATGAGCTGCATAGCATGTGGAGACACATTTTTGTGTGACAAATTGGCAGACACCTACCAAGATTGTCTACAATCTTTATTCTTACGTTTATTATTTACTTGGGCTGGAGAACTGAAGCAAACTTAGCAGGCTTTCTTTGAATATATGTATGAATATGTATGTGTGCAGAGATATATTAAGATTATAAAACCAATTTGATTTAGTTAAATCCAGGAGAGTTACGGTGGAAAGTCCTGCAGTGGGAAGGAAAAGTTTCCAAGTGTGAGAAAAGCTACAAAAATTACTAAAATTTGGGTATTTCAGAAATATATTTCTACCTCAAATTAGGAATGCCACAGCTCTCATCATGTTTACTATCTCCAGATCTTTAATCTGGATAAAACTCAAAAGAAAGCAAAAGGTAAATATGTTGTGTTGTTCTGAAAGAGCTGTAAAGATACCTGGTCTAGTTTTATTTACATTTTAACATGTGGATTTATCAGCTTCTTTTGCTTTTGAGAAATGCACAAAAATGAATGTGAAAAATTTAAAAGAAAAAATCTTTAGAACAAACATTATTAAAGGCCTATAGACTTCGACGTAATTGTATTGATATATTTCTTTTCAGTGCTATAAATTAACAGACTGACATCAGAGCACACTAATGAATTTTCACCCGGAAGAGGAAATTCAGTGACATAACATACTCTTATCTCTCCTCTGCCCCATGGCAGAACCTTGGGGACAACACAAGTGATCATGTGAATGATACAGGTCATGAGAAAGTGAGTGGGAAAGCAAATGTACAAAGCACATGTGGAGACAATAACTTTTCATAGTCATAATCCTAGTCATAAACTCGGATTGCCCAATGTACTTGCTAGCACCCCTGAGAGCAGCAGTGATCCTGTGCCACATAAATTATCACAGAATCATAGAATTATAGAATGATTTGAGTTGAAAGGGACCTTGAAATTCATCTTGTTCCAACCCTCCTGCTATAGACAGGGACATCTTCTACTAGACCAGATTTGAAGACCCATCCAGCCTGGCCTTGAATGCCTCCAGGGAGAGGACATCCACAACCTCTCTGGACCACCTGTGCTAGTGTCTCACCATCACTGCAGTAAAGAATTTATTTCTAATATCTAGTCTAAGTCTACCCTCTTCCAGTTTAAAACCATTTCCCCTTGTCCTGTCACTACATGCCCTTATAAAAAGTCCTTCTCCAGCTTTCAGGTAGGCCCCCTTCAGGTACTGGAAGGCTGTTATTAGATCCCTATGGGGCCTTCTCTCCTCCAGGCTGAAGAGCCCCAGCTCTCTCAGCCTGTCCTCATAGGAGAGGTGCACCTCTCTCCTGAGAGGTGATCATATTTGTGGCCTTCCTCTGGACCTGCTGCAACATCTCTATATCCTTCTTGTGTTGGTGACCCCAGAATGGGGCACAGTACTCCAGATGAGATCTCGCAAGAGCAGAGGGGTCCCTCTGCTCCCTCAATCTACTGGTCATGCTTCTCTTGGTGCAGCACGGGATATGGTTGGCCTTCTGGGCTGCAGGTGCACATTGCCAGCTTATGTTGAGTTTTTCATCAACCAGCACCCCCAAATCCTTCTCCTCAGGTCTGCTCTCAATCCGTTCTCCACTCAAACTGTATCTATGCTTGGGTTTGCCTGACCCAGGTGCAGGACCTTGCACTTGGCCTTGGTGAACTTCATGAGGTTGGCATGGGCCCACCTCTCAAGACTGTCCAAGCTCCTCTGGATAGCATCCCATCCCTCTAACGTATCGATTGAACCACTCAGCTTGGTGTCGTCTGCAAACTTGCTGAGGGTGCACTCCATCCCACTGTCCATGTCACCTACAAAGGTGTTAAATAGCTCCTGTGCCAATACCGATCCCTGAGGAGCACCACTCATCACCGGTTTCCACTTGACATTGAGCTGCTGACTGCAACACTCTGAGTGCAGAAAAAATAAAATTACTGAGTGTGGTAAAAATTATCCCTGATAAAACGCGGTCGTGCTTCATGAAGAAGAGGTACCTCAGATCCTCCCACACTTTATCCGCTGTAGGAAGCTACAGCTCACCTCTCCTCTTAAAGTGTCGTCTTTGCATTTCTGAGCAGTTACTGAGTTATTGTTACTTACTTCGCTTATTCTCCAGATATTAACACTTTCAGACATGAACACTGACCCACATAAAACCACAGTAATTTATTTTTTTCCAAAACATAATCACTAGTCTATTTTTTAACCAGTTCTTTATCCTTTTTGTGTGTCTTAATATGGATCTTTCAAATTTGTAGCTTTAAGCTGTGTCCTGTCACGTAAAACTTGATCAAAGGCTTGCAGCAAATCCAAATAAAATATATTATATTCACAATCTCTATCAACCTTGCATGTAAAATGAAGATATAGGTATAAAAATCTTAGGCTGTAGCAATGTAATGCAGGCATTACAATATGATCTGCTACAGAGGTCTATTTTTCTGATGTTTCATTTGTAGTATATTGTTCCATGAATAAGGTAATCCTTATTAATTTTTCTTTACCATGTAGAAAAAGAACATCACAGAGAGTACAGTGCAGCTAAAAAAGTGTGTTTTTTTAAACTGTATATTTGAGATACAGTTTTTTTTTTCATTTGTTGGTGAACATTGCAATTAGAACTCTTATGTATGTTTATGTATATTTTAAATTGTCTCTGGTTAATGATGGTAAAAAATTTGGTTGGAGGACAATAGCATATTGTTCTGTGAATCAGGAGCTCATATTCTCACTAGTGAGTGTACTTAGGTACCTGGTTCAGTTGGAGTCTTTGCATTAATTCTAAATTTTCTCCGCTTTTTTTTTCTTTTTTTCTTTTTTTCTTTTTTTCCTTTTTTTTTCTTTTTTCTTTTTTTTCTTTTTTTTTTTTTTAATGTGCCCATCTTGCCAGGGAGAATTGGAAAGAGTTGCAGAACGCACAAGCAGAAACTCAGTTCCTCATAGTTGTTTTTAAGCTTCTTATTGCTGCTGACCTCCTTGGTCCATTGTTCTGCAAACTGGCTCAAAGCAGAGCTTTTTGTCTGTGGCTGAAAAAGAGCATTGATTTTGGCAGTTGCTATTTGCACAGCAGGGACAAGCGTACTGCTTCAGGTAGTACTAGCCAAAAAAACTACTATTCCAGTTACTGTACAGTTGCAACTTTAGAGTCATTCAGTACCTTTAAAGTATAGATCATTGGAAAAGGTCTTATTCCTCTCCATTCCTCTCTGGGTAGCTCTATACCATTCCAGTACTCAAAGACTGGATCTCTGCAGTGAGCCCCATATTTTCTGATAAAATTATCATAACAGGTATAGCAGAGCTTAGCATCTGTGAACTCTTTACACTGTTGTTAGTAGTTGATGGTGAAATGGCAAAGCTTTCTATAGCAAAAAAAGATAGATCTAATTCCTGATTCACTCAAGGTTCATAGAATATTACACAAAAAAATAAAATATAAACTTAATATCTGTGATGCTAGATAGAGTTTAAAATTTTTTCCTTAAATGTCTAAAATTTCCCCAACCTCATTAACAACTTCAACTAACTAGAAAAGGATTTCTTTCTATGTGTTTATGTCTCTTTACAAATATACTACAAATTATTGTCCTATATCAGCAGCTTCTAGTCTGTGGGTAGTTGGTTCACCTTTGAATGGGAGATTTTTCCCTTCAAAAATTACTCATGATTACACTACTGACCCTCTCTCATTTTTCTTATTAGCATTGAGTATGATAGAACCTTATAACTTCCTACTTGCATTATTTACAGCTTCTTTCTAATAGTTAATTTGTCTAATTCAGTACATGCAGGCAGTTGTGATGAAAATAATCTTTTTTTTTTTTTTTTTCTTTTTAAAAATCAAGATTAAAGCAAACAAATTCCTGAGGTATTATATTGTGAGAACTGATCTGCCACACAGGAAAGAAACTGGAATTTTATTGTCTTAAAAGCATAAGATAGCATATGGTGTAAAAATAATTTAAAAATTAAAATGTGTATGAGAAGCTATAATAATTGGCAAGGAAGAAAACGAGGAAGAAGAAAAAGAAATTCATTAAATACAAAACTTAACATTACAGAAGCAGCCTGGACAGATAGCAGATAGTGAAGGATAACATTGCAACTATCTTTGTCTTCTGAATCTCGAGGCAAAGAAAAACAATAACATTGCAGATACTGTAATCCTTTCTTGTAGGAAAAAGTGAGAGAATAAAACATTATTCCACTGGAGCTGATAATTAGGAAATTGTAGCTATTATGAGCTGATGAAGGAAGTACCAGAATTCTGAAGCATATCTGACAATCAACCTTCAACTTAAAACTTCAGCTAGGTATTTGAAACATTGCATATACTTTTTACCCTTTTGCACTTCCTTCTCTCTCCATATTTACTTGTTGGTTAGGGATGCTTTATCTTGCTAAAGGAATTATGAATGAAATATTCATGAAAAAGACAACTGGAAAGTAATGCAGTCAAAAGTTAGGATGAGAAAAGTAAAAAATGATACTAGTAAACATACTGAGGTTTATGAATGAAAGCATCCTACCATGTGGTTTTGCTTCCCCCGAGGACATGCATACCTTGAAGAAACATGATTTAAAGAAAGTGATAAGATTCTAAAGAAAATCTTATTTACATTTTAATCGTCAATTAATCCCATAAGGAACCCATGGTAAGCATCCAGTCCTGGTCTTACTGTCAACAGTGAAGTTACAACATGGGACTCTTTCAAAGTCATAAACTTATGTGCTGAGAAGATTTTTAATAGTAACACCAGGACTCAGTTCCAATGATGATAAATACCATTTAGCTTACAAGTGGAAGACATTTTTCTATCTGTAATTGTGTTTGGTTTCTTCTACAGAGAATGTCCATAAACTTGGAATTTTGATTAGTTACACATGTAATTCTGTATTGAGTCATTCTGTACTGGAGTATTTCTTAAAGTATACACTGACACATACTAGCACGCTATCACATGGGAACTTATGTTGGGGTGGCTGCAAGAAAAAATCATACCACTCAGTGACGTGAAATCTGAAATTTATTTTAAATAAAGATAGTTATACTGGATTTTTTTTAATTTTTTTCTGGGCTTTCTGACACATACACTATGTACAAAAGTACTCATGACAGACAAGGCTGCCACTTCTCTTGTCCATTTGTGCATGGCACTAATTTTCAAATTTTAAGGGATATTAAAAAGTTATGCCTTATCTTAGTGGTAAAATCCCAAATGAGTTCAGAATTCCTGTGGGAATATGAAATAGTTCATCAGGTCTACAAAGAATTATTTTTTTCAGGGAAGAATCTTGATGATTTATTTATAATACTCAAAACCAATTAAAAAGTTCTCTAATTATTAGGAATACTTAATCTTCTCTAAGGCAACATAAAAGTGAAAATAATTAAAATAATAACAGTGGAATTGATTATAAAGAATGACTATACTGATTGTAAGACATTATTAGAAAAAAACTTCTGGGAAATTTACCCATGGTTTTGATAATGTGCCCTGTTTGCTAAAATTATCTGTACTTTCTATTTGAAAATATACGGGAAAAGAGAAATAAATATATATATCTATAAGCTTTTCTAATGTAATAAAGATGAAAGAACTTGGCAGAGAAAAAAAAAATTACTGTATTTATATAAACTCCATAATAAGTACCACCTACACTGAGGTTACACTACAACATAGTTTATAACTGTTGTGTAAGAATCTAGTTATTTAAATGAAAAAATAGTAGTTACAAACTGTTTTGTAGTCTCTACAATGTAATGATTTTGCCTGTTTTATGAAGTCTGGCAATTCATGTGGTTGCCTGGAATCAATTTATTAATTAAAAAATTAGGTCAGCTCCACTGACCTAATTAAGTCTAATAAAACCAGCTAGATCACAATTAAGATTCTCTTTTCACATAGGTATTTTTTTGTCTCTTTAGTGTCGCTTGTAATTTAAGTCTGGAGGGCTAGTACAGTTATATTATGCTCTTTGTATTTTAGTCTGTTACCTGATCTGCTTATTGAAAACAATACAAGAACAGCAGCAAACAAAAGCCAGACTCAGACTACATTTAATATTGAATTTACTATTTGTATCATTCATATTGAATATGGTTTCTATGAAAATATAAGGGAGAGCAAAATCTGTTCTAAGATTTTGAGAAGTCTTCTAATCTTCACTGTATTTGCATTGTATCTTCCAATGAATAATTCAGATTACTGGTTTACATGTGTTGAGCTTCATGCATTTGGAAATCAAGAAACACCAAATACGTTACTGGGTTAAGTTTGTTCCACTGATGAATTGTATTGTTAAAAAAACACTGCCTGCACTGTAGAAAGCAAATACCAAGTTACTTCATAATTAAACTAACAATATCTCTATTCATTCATAAAGTGGAAATCAGAACAATACCAAGACCATTTTTCACTTCAGGTTTGTGTTTACAAGAAGCTTGCTGCAACAGGATGCTGAGGTGTATAAATAAAACACTGTAGAAAGTTTCAAAGTCTAGGCTAGGCTATTTTCATGATTTTCACTGCAGTTGGTTAATGGGGAAAGGTAGGCCACCTGAAGGGTGTGTTATACAGTTTCAGTACCTATTTTAAGCAGACATGCGTCACTTCCTTTCCATGTTGATTTCTCTCTGCTTCCATAGAGACCTAAAATAGCTTACATTAGAAGTCTAATCTTTCAGATAGTTATAGTAAGTTAAAATTAATCATACTTGTTACCATAGAACCATAGGCCAAACTGTCTAATAATTATTTGTCCAGAAGAAATGTGTGATAAAAGAAATGAGTAACACAGTGAGACCCTTATGTAGACCCAGGAAGGATTGCCACGGGGGAAAACGAGATCCTGAAAGATTACTCTTAGAAGTTTCTTAGTTGTAGGAAGAAATTTTAACAGTGAGAAACTCCTGCAGATGCCAGTTTATAAATGTGTTAAAAGCCTGTCAAGTAGTTAGATGACTCAGTTAATTCAAACTAACAAAACAGCGATCGTTTAGAGATAATATCTGGTGCAGGATTCAAAATATCAACTGAAAGATAAACTCACGTCCCCATAACACACAGGCCCTAAATGTTGCTGGTTCCAAAAGTTTTACTATAAGAAATGTAGAAAGTAAAGTAAATTGATTTCACTCAAAAGTTTTTGGTGGTGAAAATGCATTTCACAAAGCTCCTTGTATGGCCAAAGATTACTGCAGCATCAACCACAATCACTTTTTTATATAATGCACACTGCACCTGCTTTCCTCTTCTAAGATTCACAAAGAAGATTGTGGTGTAAACTCTATATTCTGTTTCTTATGAGGGTACTCAATATAATTAAAACCCCTAGTATATGATTTCAATATGATTTTATCACATTCTGCTTCAAATTTTCCTGCTGTTTTTATCTATTTATATTTTATCAGATTTTGCTTCAGAAAGTGATATAATCAAGTCCAAGGTAATGTATGACATAACAGCAGTAGTTCACCACATGGTAAATAATAACTATAAACACAACTGGAATAATAGGATGAACTTTCCAGTTTGGAATTCCAATAAAGTATCAATAATCCACAATTTCACAATGAAATGCAGTTACATGAATACTACCTTAGACAGTTCCCTTACCATTTTGTCACCTAATATAGGATAGGTAGAGTATGGTCACAATAATTTAGATGGAAATGTATATTCTGCATATGTAATATGACTATCCTTTCTCCTATTTACCCATCAGTACACTGGTGTATTACAGTTCAGCTACAGCAAGTTGCAAGTGATCATCCATTAATTGTTATATGTCACAAAATATCTACATTTTAGTGTAGTATCTCAGTTATCTAATGAGAATATCTGGGCATTTAAATTGTATGTGGATTTCCATTATCCAAAAATATAGCCTAGCTCTCCAGAAAGAAACTGGGATATACTTGTAAACACGCACAGACAAAAACACTGGAGAAGAAACTGTAGTCTTACAAAATTATTTCCTTATGAGAAATGGAAGTAGAGCATTTTCTGACCATAACACTTTCTAAAGGGCAGAAAAGTAGGAAGAATGGCATAATAATCTTAAGCGAAACAACACGAGTTATATCAAATGTAGTCTACCTTTTTTTAAAAAAATGGTATTCTTGTTGCTATGGAATTTAAATGACCTTTTATTTTAACACTTCTGTGTGTGACCTTACCTCTGTAGAATGAGAACTTGTTGTACTGGATCAAATCTAGCATGATTTTACTTGATGTACTTAATATAGCATCTTTTGTAGGTTTAGTAAACAAAGTAAAGCAAAACACTGAGAGAAGTTACTTACTGGAATTTTAGTCAACAAACAGAACTTGCTTTTCTTCTCTCTTTGGCATATATTTTTCTTTATTTTCTTTATCATGAGAGAAACTGTTTCTCTCTTACACAAAATAGTAAAAAATGCAATAGTACTTTACTTGGAGAAAGGTAAAAAAAAAAAAAAAATGCAGAACCAGCCAATACAGTTTCAGTGTTAGTGGATTTTAGCTTTTGTTTTTATCTTATTAAAACCAAACTGTTAAGAATGAGGTCAGCATTCATGAACAAACCATTTGTAAAAATCTGGAGAGAAAACTGCCTAAGATAGTTGGTGGCATATACTGGGGATGATGAATGTAATAACAATGTTCTCATCCCAGGCAAAAAGCATAGCTTGGAAATTTGATGGATCTATAAATACTCTGAAACTTAGCTTTTAATGAGATGGATAGATTGCAAGCCTTTATATGCTAAAAACTCAAAGATTCTGGGTGGTAAACTCTTATAGAAAATCCGCAGAGATGAGTAATTGCATATCCAAATGACTAAAAAGTTTCTTAATTAAGACATAAAGAGCTGGTATTACCACAGTTTGTCAGCTATGTTGATGAAAATTGCATTTTCATCACAGGTAGCCTGGGAGAAACACAGAGAAACAGTCTGAACACTCAGGATTAGATTAGGAAAGCTGAAGTCCTGATACAGTTAAGTCTGTCCAGGAACATTAAGGTCAACAAGAAAGGCTTCTATATATATGTTGGTAATAGAAGGATGTGATGCATCTGTGGGTCAAGAAGCAAGTGGCAGATGAAAAAGCTAAGCCACTAGCCACCATATTTGAAAAATTATTATGTCATTCTGGTGAAGTTCCCAGGGACTGGAAAAAGGAAAACTTTTAAAAACCATTATTAAAACAGAAACAAACAAACAAACAAACAAACAAAAACAGGGAACTACAGTCCAGGCAGTCACGCCTCTGTGCCTGCCAAGATCATGGTGAAGATCCTTATGAAAACTGTGCTAAGGTACATGGAAAGCAAAAAGGTGATTGGTGACAGTCAGTGTTGCTTCACCTAAGGGCAAATTGTGCCTGACAATTTTGGTGGCCTTCTAAAATGGGTTTCAATACCAGTAGTTAAAGGAAGAAACTGATGCCATCTGCTTGGACCTATGCAAAGCATTTGACACTGCCGTGCACAACATCCTTGTCTCCAAATTGGAAAGAGATGGATTTGACAGGTGGAGCAATCAGTGGATAAGGAATTGACTGGATGATTGCACTTGAAGAGTTGCGTTCAACAGTTCAGTCAGTGTTCAGGTGAAGACCAGTGATGAGTGGTATTCCATTGAGTTTGGAATGAGAACCAGCTAATCTCTTTGTTGGTAACATGGACAGAGTGACTGAGTGTACCCTCAGCAAATTTGTGAATGATAGCAAGATAAGTGGTATAGTTGACATGTTATAGGGAAGAGACACTATCCAGAGAGATCTTCATAGACTTGAGTGGTGAGCCCATGCAAGTTCAACAAGGTCAAGAGCAAAGTCTTCCACTTGGGTCAGGGCAATTCCAAACACAGATACAGAACTGTGACCAGTAGATTGAGGGAGGTGAATCTCCCGCTCTACTCTGCTGTCATGAGAGCCCACCTGGAGTACTGTGTTTGGATGTGGGGTCCCCAGATAGGAAAGACAGGGACATTTTGGAATAAGTCCGGTGGAGGGACATGAGAATAATTAGAGGGCTGGAGCACCACTCCTACAAAGACTCTCTGAGAGTTGAGGCAGACAAGAGGAGGCTCTACGGAGACCTTATACCAGCCTTTCAGTACTTAGAAGAAGCCTAAAATAATGTTGGAGAGAGACTTTATCAGGCAGTGTAGGAAAAAGAGAAGGACTAATGTTGTTAAACTAAAAGAAGGAAGATTTCATTGGACATTAGGAAGAAATTCTTTATTATGTGAGTGGTGAGGCACTGGAACAGTTGCCCGGAGGAATTGTGAATGCCTAATCCTTGGTAGTGTTCAAGGTCAGGTTGGAAGGTGCGTTGAGCAAACTGATCTAGTGGAACATGTCCCTACCCATGATAGATGGAGTAGAACTAGATTGTCTTTAAGGTCCTTTCCAAACCAAACCATTCTGTGATTCTATTAATTTGAAACATGCTTTTTTTTTTTTTTTTTTTTTTTTTTTGTCCTGATATTTCATGAAAGGTGGATTAAGTCTTTGCAAGAGGACAGCATGTCATAGTACTCCTGCTTGAGTGTGTTGATTCAGTACTTTGTCATGTTATAGTTCCAACAGATGTGTGAAACATGGGCAGAAACATTGCTGCACAGAAAGGGTCTCTATTCTATTTTTTTTTCTTGTCTATTGCTACTATTGCTACTGCTGCTAGATTCCTCATACAGCTAATTCTAGGAGAGTTTGCTCCTAGGTTTACTAGGCTCCTAGGCTCACTGTCTAGGTACTGTATACTAGCGAGTACACAGCACACTGGAGTCTTCTTTATTCCGGACAGAGATTTGCTGTCACTGAGAGCCCTGCTTCTCAGGTTATGATATAAGAGGGTAGCTCTGAAAGTAATGTCTCCTATTTTATTATGTCAGCCTGTGATGTCAGAAGCAGATATTTGTGGTATGGCAGTAGAGGCTGAACCTTCCTGTCAATATTCTGTTACGCTTTGTTGCTGTGTGACAAATGGCAGCAGAGGTGGAGTCTGACAGAATGACATCTGTCATGGAAGTACGTAAAGGTGCACAATAGAATTCCTCCATGCAGAAAAAATTGCACACATTGACATTCCTTGACATTTGCTGAACTTTTATGGAGACCAAACAGTGGATGTTATCATAGTGAGGTGATGAGTGGTGTGTTTCAGCAGTGGAATGAAAGACACGTTCCAGACAGCCGTGTACAGTTGCCGTAACACAAAATGAAGAGCGTCTTGATCAGCTTCTCTGTGTGAATCTGCTAATGGTGTTGACTGTGTTGAAAAAATAGTGTTTTGTAGCTGAGAATTTGCTCTATCAAAGTGTTATTGTGCTCTTTTTATCTGTTGTAGTTTCCATGGAAATAAATAGGAGGCATTAGTTTCAGAGTGGCATATAGCTCTCTACAACTACCTGAAGGGGGGTTGTGGTGGGGTGGAGGTCAGCCTCTTCTCCCATGTAACTAGAGATACGACTACAGGGAATGGCCTCAAGTTGTGCCAGGGGAGATTCAGGTTGAACGTTAAGAAATAATTCTCTGAGAGAGTGGTCAGGACAACAGGCTGCCCAGGGAGGTGGTGGAGTCACCATCCCTGGAGATGTTCAAGCAGTGTTTAGATGTACTGAGGGATGTGGTTTATTGGGAAATATTGACGATAGGTGGACGGTTGGATTGGATGATCTTAGAAGCTTTTTTCAACCTTGATTCTATGATTCTGTATATATATATAATAGCATGAAGTCAATACTGGAGCTTAATTTGTTTCAGTGTGATTTTCTTTTATAATGCATTTGACTTTTATTTTTTTTTCCAAATGCTAAATATTAATTTCATTTTACATTTGCAGTAGGAATCTGGTTCTCAAAGGGTTTTCTGGGAGAATGTCCAGCCCATAATCACCGCAGAATAGATATAATTTAGCCTGTATATATGGTTGCGCTCATTTCTCTCTCTCTCTTTTTTTTATTTTTATTTTTTTATTTTTTTATTTTTTTTTAATGTAGTAGATGCTATCTACAAGGAGAAAATTCATTTAAAAACTGATAAGAAGTATCAGCCCTTTAGTACGATTCTGTGCTATCACATCAGCAGGATAATTAATTATTTAGTTGAAAATATTCTCCTGATCCTTCTGTTTCTTCTGATCCGCTGGGCCTTACAGTAACTGTTTTCTTTTCCAGTAAGAATGGTGAACTGAGTAGTTGACTATTGAAGCTAGATGACCTGTAGTGTGCTAAGGAATTAGACCTCACTAGAATCTTTGAGATGATGTTTTTCTAGCACAACTCTGAGTTACTGATCTAAATCTAAGGAAGAATATTTTGGATTGTTGATTAACTGGGGAAATACATATATTTTAAAATTAATTTTGGACTGTCTGTGTAAGCATAGCACTCTTCTAGAGTGGACTTCGTTGATTTCAGCTGTCTACTTCCCAAACAAAACACTTGATCTTCTTCATTCTGTATTAAATAATACTATTCCTAAGGTGGAAGTCATTATCTGACTACATGTAGACTGCATATAGGCTATCTCAATGACGACTGAGATAGTATATACTCTCTTTGCAGTCAGTGAAGAGGAATAGGTACTTGTAGGATATGGATGTAGCATCCTGAGGTATATTATCAGATTGACTGAAGGTCTCATTAATCTTCATTGACATTAAAAAAATAGCATTTTTTTTGTGTGTTTTTAAATAATGAGCATGATGTATAAACTTCCTTTGGAGGTTCAAAGGAAAAAGAACAGCAACAGAAATTAATTGTTCTTGAGAATGGAACAATTTTCCTCTTGAAAAGTATAGATTTTAAGAGCTGCAGATTTATTTTCTTAAAGAGACATGGGTGATCCTTAAGAAGTTATCAACCTGAAATAGTATCTATAAAATAGCAATACGTTTCTGGGAATACTGTGATTCTCAAAGTTTTTTTGAAAAAGAAATCCATCTTAGAAGAGTCATATGTCATTTGTTTTTCTTCAATACCTTACTCTTTATCAACCTATCATGTAAATTTAAAATTTTATTTGTAGAAAAGATCTTGCACTCACTTTCATTTCAAAAACATAGTAACTACCGCTATTTTACCGCTTCTCAGCTGAGATAGCAACCGATTGTTTCCTGCAAGTTGATATGATAGTAGAACACTGCGGTTGTAAAACAATGTAAATTAAGATCCAGACCAAAGGACAATAAAATTTCATGTTTTGTTGATAGTAAACAGTAGATACTTTGGCTGTTATAATATAATGCTGTTGAATATGAAGCCTGAAACAGTATTTTCATTAATACAGATTGTTAACTTTCAGAAAAGTAATTTACAGACTTCCAAACCACAAGTTATATTTTTTTTATCTTGATGCATATTTTTTCTGAACTTTTCTGATGATTTTTATAATTCATATAAGTTTTGCCACCTGTGACATTCTATAGCAATCAGTTCCAAAATTTACCAAAGTGTGATGTGGTAAGAATGTCTCCCTTTTTTTGCTGTTTTGAACAACTGACTGTAAGTGTTAATTCTGGATAAAAGAAAAACTACTAGTTCCACTATTACTATATGTGCTTGTTACAGTGTCAGGTATTTCTCAATTCATATAAAATATTACTATAAACTTTGGAGGGTACATGCATTTGCATAAAATTCCCATGAAAATATTTTTGAATTCATATTTTTAAGACAAGATATTAAAAATTACATAGGAAAAAATTATTTAAAAATTAGATAATAGAACAATAGAACAATTTATGCATGGTTGATGAAAGAAAATTAGAAAGAAAGACTGATGACAGGAAATATAATACTTTTCTATAAGGAATACATTGAGAAATCACATCCAAAGTAATCTGAATGCCCAAATGTGGACGGGAAGAATTAAGTAATACTCTTCAGGCTCACGTAAAGCTTTTTTAATGTATGCAGTGCATGATGAATGCAGCTTACTCATAGGATCAATAATTTTTTTTTCACGCACCAAAAAGATTAAAATAAAAGAAGATCCAGAATTTAATAGTCTTGTTCCTCAGCAGTACGAAAGAAGAAAACATATTGGGTTGGTATATAGCAACTTTGGCCAAGGCATTGCCTAAAAGCTTTGTTATAGAAATTGCTTTTAATAAATTACTGTCTTCATTATAGAGAAGTGAGAACAATGTTCATGCTTCTATCCCGTTCATCCACCTTAACATACAGAAGCTGTAATTTTTTCTTCTTGCATTCATGTAGTTTTCCCGACAGAGAAACCCTAAATCTTTGCTGTCCCATAAATATCTGAACATAAACAGTGATTTATTGCATTTTAGCTCTTGTGTTGGTGGAGGAGGTTTATGGTGCTGAGAGAACTCATTAATCTAATTCACAACTCATAGTATAAACATAACCTTTACAATATATAACAGCAGAAATTATGTTTGGTTATGATTTACTGTTTGTGTTTTGGAAGGAGAAAGAAGTGTGAACTTGTTTTGTCATATCCAGTTTTAATGCTTATTAAGTTGAAAAATTAATATTAAACTGCTATAAATAATAACCTATATATACTTATTTCTGATGCAAGATATGAAAAAAAAAAAAAATTACAATGCTGTGAGAACAGTGTGCTATGAGTTAGTCAAGCAACTTTAAAAGGCATATTTCAAATAGAGTTGCTATTAACCCAAGCAATTATCACAGCAATAAATCTGTATAAAATATTTACTTCTGAAGTTTTCTTTTTTTTTTTTTAACTTACATAATCCAGAAAAGTGTTGAGTTGTGGAAGCATTAAATTGCTCTTCAGGCCTTACATCCTTAAGTATGGATATCTTATTAGGATTCATATTCTCAGTGAAGTGGAACATTCCATTTTGATATGAGTGGTTCTTAATACAATAATTGTAATATATTTGTACCTTGTAAAAAGTTTACTTCTACTGAATTTTAAGAGAAATCTGAGATGCTTGAAAAAAATACGCATACATAATTTTTGTTAAGTAATCAAAAGAATTATCAGGTTTTGGTGTTTGTGTTTTCAGTCTCTGCATGGCAAATTCTAAATATCTAAAGAGATAACAGTTATATTTTAGAGACAATTACTATCTGCCAGCCAACATACAGCTAACAGCTAACAACACAACCGCTTGCTGATTGACGCTGTACTAGCAACTGACTGTCTCACCACCTGCCAACCAATGCCAACGCAGCAGCCTACTCTTAGCTAACTCCCATAGCTTTATAGCTTTCCACATGCTGTCATACAGTATGAAATAAATCTTTGCCTAAATCAGGCCAGCTGTCCTGGCTCCACCCCCACCCCTTACTGCCACATGACAGTGGTGGTGGTTCTTCCCCGCTAGGTGATCCTGCCTAGCTTTGGGCAGACATTCATTGCTCAGTAATAGCCAAAACGTTGGTATTCTATTTACACTGTGTCAGGTGGAACTGGGACAACTGTTGTCAATAATAACAAGAAAAATAATTTTGAAAATAATGCAAACTTTTGTTCAGGAATTATTACAGCAATTGTATTGCAAAATGTTGCTCTCATATTACGAGCAAATCTACAACTTAAATTCACTAAAATTCACTAAAATTATTATTAAAAACTCTATTGAAAAGATTTTATTGAAAGTCTTTAATTCATAAACATTATAATTCCTTCAAACATAATAATTCCTTCAAACCACAATTTAATAATATAAAGACCATAGTCAGAACCCTGAGCTTCAGGAGTGCGATCTTGCATCTGTTTAAGGAATTATTGAATAAGGTCCTCCGGGAGGCTGTCTTTAGAGATTAAGGAGTGGAATAGAGCTGGCAGCTGTTTAAGGATGCCTTTCTGAAAGAACAAGAGCTCTCCATTCGCCAGCATAAGAAATCAAGCAGAGGAGGCAGGAAACTGGCATGGCTGAGCAAGGACTTGCTGGTCAAACTGAGGAAAAGAGGGACATGTGCAGGCAGTGGAAGTAGGGATGTGTGCCTCTGGGGGGATTCAGGCATGCTGTCTGAACATGCAGAGATAGGATCAGGAAAGCCAAGGCACAGATGGAACTAAACTTGGCAAGGGATGTGAAAAATGACAAGAAGGTGTTCTACAGGTATATTAGTCAGAAGAGACAGACCAAGGAGAGTGTATCCTGTCCGATATATGACAAGAGAGAACTGGCTACAATAGACATGGGGAAGGCTGAGGTACTCAGCGAGATCTTTGCCTCAGTCTTCACTATCAGTCAGGCTTACCATGTCTTTCAAATCCTTGAACTCTTGGGCAGTGGTCAGGGGAGTAGAGTCCCTCACACTGTAAGAGAAAGGCAAGTCCAAGACTGCCACACGAGGCTGAATGTGTACAAGTCTATGGGGCTGGACAGCTTACATCCTGGGGTTCCAAAGGAACTGGATGATGTGGTTGGCAAGCCACTCTCCATCATATTAGGAAAGACATGGCAGTCAGACGGAATCCCCAGTGACTGGGAAAGTGGAAACTTACTTAACTTTCATTTTTAAGAAGGGGATAAGCAGGAACAGGGAAACTGCATGCCCATGAGCCTTACTGATGTGTGAAAATCAAGGTACAGATCCTCCTGGAAGCTACGCAAACACGTATGTATGATGAGTAAGTGAATCAAGACAGTCAGCCTTCACCAAGGGCAGAACATGCCTCACAAAACTGGTGGCCTTCTGAGATGGAATGCCAGAATTAGTGAATAAACAAAAAGCAACTAATGTCATCTATGTGGACTTGTGCAAGGCCTTTGATGCAACCCCATGCCACATCTTTATCTCTAACTTGGAGAGATATGGACTATTCGATGAATAAACAATTGACTGGAGGATCACAGCCAGGAGGTTGTGGTCAGAAACTCTGTGTACAGGTGGAGACTGGTGAGAAGTGGTGCTCTCCAGGGATCTGTCTTGTGACTAGAGCTCTTTAACATTCTTATTACTGATATCAGAAGTAAGATCAAGTGTACCTTCCACAAATTTGCGTACAAGCTGAATGGTGTGGTTGACTCAGTAGAAGAAAGGGATGCCATCCAGAGGGACGTGGACAGGCTTGAGAAGTGGGCCTGTTGGAACATAATGAGATTCAAAAAGGCCAAGTGTAAGGAGTTGTATTTGGATCTGGGCAATCCCAGATATACGTACAGTCTAGGAAGAACTGATTAAGAAAATCTCTGCAGAGAAGGACTTGGGGTCCTGATGGGGAAAAAAAAAAAAAAAAAAAAAAAGCTGGACATGAAAGACACTGAATTCCTTCAATTTGGAAGAGACTGTTGAAGGTCATCTAATCCAGCTACCCTTCAATGAAGAGAAACATCTACAAACTAAATAAGATTGCTCAGAGCCGGATTCAGCCTCACTTAGAATGTGTCCAGGGACAGGGCACCTCTCTGAGCAACTTGTTAAAGAGCTTCGCTACCATTTTTGTAAAAAACTTTTTCCTTATATCCAATCTAAATCTCCCTCTTTTAGTTAGAAACCACTTACCCTTGTCCTGTCACAACAGACCCTGCTAAAGAATCTGTCCCCTTTTTTCTTATAACCCCCTTTCAGATAGTGAAAGGCCACTATCAGGCCTCCCCACAGCCTTCACTTCTCCAGGCTGATCAGCCCAAGCTCTCTCAGTCTGTCCGCGTAGAGGAGGTGTTCCATCCCTTGGATCATTTCTGTGTCCCTACCATGGACATCCTCCAACAGGTCCACGTCTCTCATTTACTGAGGACTCCATATCTGGACACAGTACTATAGGTGAGGTCTCACCAGCACAGAATAGACAGGATCACATCCCTAAATCTGCTGATCAAGTTTCTGTTGATGGCTTTCTGGGCTGTGAGGTTATATTGCTGGCTCACGTCCAGCTTATCATCCATCACTACCTTCAAGTCTTTTTCAGCAAGGCTGTGATCAGTCCTTACATCCCCCATCTTGTATTGATAGCGGAGGTTTCCACAACTCAGGTGTAAGACCTTGCACCTTATTTTCATGAACTTCATGAGGTTCTCCTGGGCCCATTACTTTAGCCTTCCTAGGTCTCTCTGAATGGAATACTGTTCCTCCAGTGTTCCAACTGCACCACAAATCTTGGTGTTATCCACAAACTTGCTGAGGGTCCACTCAATCCCACTGTCAGCGTTGCTGATGAATATATGAAAGAACATTGGTTCCAGTACAGAACCCTGAGAGATGCTACTTCATTGATCTTCATCTGGGCATTGAACCATTAACCACTGCTCCCTGGGTATGATCTTGAAAACAGTTCCTTGTCCATTGAACAGTCTACCCATCAGATCCATGTCTTTCCAATTTGGAGAGAAGGATGTTGTGAGGGACCATGTCAAAGGCCTTACTAAAGCCCAGAAAAATGACATCAGTGGCTCTTCCCTTGTCCATTGATGCAGTTACGCCATCATAGCAGGCCAATATGCTGGTCAGGCAGGACTTGTCCTTGGTGAAGCTGTGTCAGTTGTCTTGTATCTCCTTCCAGTCTTCTATTTGCCTTGGTATAGTTTTCAGGAGGATCAGTTCCCTGACTTTTTCAGCACTGAAGTGAATCTGACAGGTCATTAGTTCCCTGGGTCTTCCTTTTTACTCTTCTTAAAGACAGTTGTGACATTACCTTTTTTCCCAGTCACCACGGACTTTTCAAATATCATTGAGAGTGGTTTGGCAACTATATAGCTAATTCCCTCAGAACTTCAAGATACATCACTGTTTGCAGTGCAACAGATTCTGTACATCTAAGAAGCTCATTTTCGCTTGCACATACATACATAACACAGCAATGTAACTCTATGAATGCTAAATGATTTTAAAATAAATATATTAATTTTCAAAGTTAACTGTTAGTAATTATTCATCTTTACTTACAAGCTATGAAAGAAATAAGATCCATCTCTTCAATAGTTATTAAGAAAATATAATGATAGCTGTATCAACATTGAAAGAAAACAGATCTTTAAATATTAGTTGCTAAAAAAAAACAAAAACAACAAACAACAGAAAACAGAAAACATTTTAGATAAGTGATTTAGTAACTTAGACAGTTAAAATACCCTAGCAAACTTTCATGTCTTTACATATATTGAATAATACATTATTTCAAAAGAAAAATATAATATGTTTGGATGGCTCTGGATGAATCTTCTATAAAATGTGAGGACACAACAATGCTTGCAAAGAGTTTTAAGTAACAGGATGATTTAACCTGAAATTCACTAGAATTTGGCAGATAATTTCCTTAGAATCTGCTTTATATTTCCATATTAAAGGTAAACTGTAAAATACATAAGCTATTTTCTTTTTATTACTTTTTTGGACAATGTACTTTCCTATCTTTCACATATGATTAAATATTAAAACAAACCTTTAACAACATAGTGACAGATGTTTTCAGCTATAAAATATTCTAGAATCTATTTATTAATAATTTTCCATTTCTTCTAACAATGGGAGAAAAACCCATTATGAATTCTGAAGAAAAATGTATTGAGATCTATTGGACCCAAGCATTACAGAGCTTTATAATCAATAATAAAGTATGAACTCTGATGTTGTAGTATTAAGAGTTGGGCTAGAGAATTACAATGCACTAAGTGAAGTGATCTAACTGATAAAAAAATATTTTCTTATATGCTAACTCTACTAAGTAGACAATCAAAACTGACACTGACATAGAAAAGGGTGTTATATAGAGCAAGCCGACCTAAATCTAAAAATCTTAAGAATACATTTAAATATTTTAACATCCATAAATCCATAAATAAATCCCTGTTGTGTTATACAGATCTGCAGATGTATTTCGCTAATACCTGAAAGCCAAAAAAAAAAAAAAAAAAAAAAAAAAAGATAACTGGCTTATGTCTTTGGTAAATTGAGTTTAATCATTCAAACCTGAAGATAAATGATTTTGATCAGATGGAAGACATTTTTATGACAGGGTTGTTTCCTATCTAAAGTTAATCATAGCAAGTATGATTTCATGTTTTACTACACCAATCTATTCTTGTCATTCACTAATTCATACCAAAAATGCTCGAGCTGAAGAAAGTAAAGAACAAATATTCCAAACATACATTTTAAAGTTATATATATCAATGTCACATGTACATTTTCCTACTATCAAAATAATTTAGCTGATAGAAATTAAAATATGCTATTTTGCATTCTATTGATATATATTTGTAATTGATCTTTGTGTTGTTTTTTAAAAAGAATAATATATATTTTAAAATAAAGATCAAATTAGTACGAAGTAAAAACAATTATATTGATTCTTCAGAACAACATTTTGAAAACTTTCTTTGCTTCAAGCAAACTGTATTACTAACTTCCCCATAGGAGAAGTGAACACTCATTAAGAATAGAGTGCTGATTTACTTGTTTTTAGCATTGTACTGATTATCACATAGAATCTGTCCTTAGGAATACTTTCTATAGGTAACAACATTATGGATATATGACACATACTCTTTCTACCCTTTAAAAAAATTAACTTACTTGACAATAATTTTTGATTGACTCAAAATTCCTTCAAAGAAACATATAATCAGCATGCTTTTTTACATCCTGACCTTCATGTATCCTAAGAAAGGCAGATTGTGGGCTTAAATGAACAGATCTAGGAGTAATTCTGAGGCATCACCAACTGTGCTTCACAACTCTGGCTCTAGGTGGGAATATTATGTAGGAGTGCCATACACAGCCCAAGTTCCTTCACTTAAAAAAAGATCCTAGCTATCTCAGGCTCTAAGTATTCCATGAGATACAGATACACCTAGGGAGTTAAGGCACTTATTTTAGGCCAATGTGGGTTTTCAGATTATTTAATTCAGAACTTCATTGAAAGGCTGAGATAAGAATCAATACTGGATCTATATGGTTGCATTTCTGGTCTTTCAGTATCTGAAGGCCAGATTTTGTTCATTTTTCTCCAAGAGATTAATTCTTATCTTTCAGTAGCATGCCTGGAGTGGCATTCATTTCATATACTCCTAGACAGGTAAACATCAGTTTAAGACAGTTGTATAAACCTCCCCAAGGAAAGGGATAAATATCTCCAAAGGAGCAGTCATCCTAACTGAAGACAAGTGCATAAGCCAAAGCATATGACTATTTCTGTTTGTACATTTCTAGTGCAATCCCAACTTCAGGATACATGTCTCATGCTGTTTCAGTGATCCAACCCCTGTATGCTTCAAATTAAATACTTCAAACCTCCTGAGGTCCCTCATTATGTCCTCATGCTCTTTCAGAGCTCTCCCAAGCTGATTACTTCTTAAAGTCTTCCAAGACAATTTGGCAGGAAGAAACACAAAGGTAGGAGAAAACAATTTTTTTGAATATTTCTACTTTATTATTAAAGCTACTGAGAATTTACAGGCAAGCTGTCAGCTTTCTCTCATTTTACGATTGAGAGATTCACTGGTATTTAAGACTGAACTAAATTCCTCCTCCTCCCTCTTGCCAAAGAATCCTTGACTGCAGTGGAAGATTCTACAAAGGATATGCCCTGCTTTGAAATAGAGCAATCCTCCTCTTTCTGTGCCATATATTCACACAGAGAAGGAAGAAATCTAGCAGCTCACGTCTACAAATACCTTGGAAAATCACTATAGAGGGGATTTTTTTTCCATGTCCAACAGACCAATAGTTGACAATGCTCAAGTGGCTCGTAAGTAGTCTTCCACAAGATGTGAGAGACCTGCCTTGTACCGGACAACAGAGTTAAAATATAGTACAAGAGGATGTGCTTTGTGCAGTCATAATTTTCACACATCCACAGATTGTCTCAAAGAGTTCACTACATGAATTCTAAACCTATTTGTAATACTGTGAAAAAGATAATCCTGCATAAAGATTTTTCTACTTTAAGTAAAATCCAGTTACCACCTTGTTCATCTTTCCACTATGAGTCCAAAAGCAGATACAGCCTTGATCTAAATATTGACTGGGTACAACAATGAGGACTGAAACATCAACTCATGCTGCAAAATTGTGTACCACCTATGCAGCTGGTAATTTGTTAGGGATGGTAATGATGAGGCACTTAGGTTGTCTACATTTCTGCAAATTCTTGAATGCATAGCACTCCTTTGCATACTAGAAAAGAAATAGAGCTGGCTGCTTGTTAAGAAGCTGTTACTATAGTGGAATCATAAGAGTTTCCATACTATACAGCTACATCTCTGGAGTGTAAGAATAGTTTTGAAGCTTGGCTCCTGCTGTTGTTTTTTGATTAAGACTGTATCACTGTATTTTTACTAGAGATAAAGAATCTGTAATGGACAATGTTGCTAAGACTGCTGATGTCACCCTTGAAGAGAAAGTTGAGGTTCAAAAATGAACTCCCAGTTCTATCTCAAATTCAATTTTCTACTAGAAGAAAAGCTGGCAGCACTACTGGAATATATATAACTAGTTGTTTACTTTTGACATTATAGCCCTATATATTGTTCATGGTAGCAAATTGTTCCTTCATTGTCAAGATTTTTCTTTACCTGCCTACCTTGTTCCCTCTCTCATCCATTATCTTTGCTTCTCCTCTTTTCACCCTTGGATAGCAGACTTCCACGAAGAGAGAAGCCCATATATCTCATTATTTCACACTTTCCTCTTCACAGATGGTAACCCCACCTGCAGATCTGCCCTTTTCATGCCGTTACTAACTTCATGCCCTGTTTAAACTCTGTTATGTTTACAACCAGGTCACCTGCTGAGGAAATGGCTACTTCTGACAAGACTAAATCTCCTATTGAGCAAATGAGCTACAGACGCAGAGGCCCAATTATTATTAAGTGTTAGCATAATTGTAATTATAAGTAGAGTGTTTCATTATAATACATCTGTTGAGGCTTTAATGCATCCTAGCAATGTGCTTTATTAATAAGCTGTATAGAAATGCTGACTTTACAGTTTTCTGGATTACATTTATGATAACAAACGAGGTTATGAAAATGAATTCACTACAGGAGTCCTACTGTGTTAGTTACTATGATTCACAAGTTTATTATGGTAATAAAGCAACATGAGACAATAATGTTGGAAACTGGAATACACTAATGATGCTTCATATTGTTCCAAAAACATTATGCAGAAGTGGTAAAAAATGTTATGACTTGCAGATAGTCAAATGTAGCAGATGTCACACTACTGAATAAAATGCATGAGAGACATGCTGTTAGCTTGTGCATCAGTTGCTGTTTCCTACCACAATCTTCTTAAGAGAAGAAAATATGTCGGTTGGTTGATTGAAAGAAAAAGACTATATTATATCTTATCGATTTCTAAATTATTATTTGAGTAAGGAACAGTACAATATCTTCACTTGATGTTTTGTAGTTAAATTTATTGATACTTGGTAAACAGGTCTCTGAAGTAAAAGTGTTTGAAGGCAATGCTCCAGCTAGTCTTAAAGGTGTGTTCAAGGTAACTGTTGGCTATGGCTAGTTAAAATTCTTCAGGTGAAGCCTATCTCCAATGGAAATAAGGAACAAGATTGAGGAAATAAGAACAAGATAGATAAGAACAAGGGAGATTTACAATACTCCTCCCTGTGTTTTTTTTTTTTTTAATAATGGCAAAGCCACGTGTCCCAGATAAACACTTCTATATGACACTATAACATATTGTGCTTAATTTACTAGAAACAGTGTTCCAAAAGATTCACTCAAGATAGGATTGTTTAGAAATGAAAGGTACGTTTTAGACATGAATTTTGAATAACTGCACAGCAAACAAGTACCGTCATTGTCCACGCTGCTTAATAATTGACTGTATCTATGACTTTTGCTTTCAACCTTTTCAAATAGTTTATTCCAAGAAAATTCTTCTCTAAAGAGTATTATTCTTAAGGATTGTGGACACTTATTAATATGTTATACTTCGCTTGAGGACCAAGTTTTGGTCTCTTGTTCTCTTTTGCTTAACAATGTAGAACTATGCTAATATATTATAGAATATTATTAGAAAAACTGTTCATTAAAACTGAGATAGAAAACTTAACAAAGAATTTAAATACCTGAAATGCTTCTGTTTATTCATTTCTAATGTTTTTGGAGTATTGCATGATACTACATAATTGTTCAAAATGGAACCTTAGTCCTTTAGAATAGTCATGATAAAAAGAAAACTAAGGATATCATAGAATCACAGAACTTTAGGGAGTGGAAGGGACCTCCAGAGATCATTGAGTCCAACCCTTCTGCCAAAGCAGACTTCCTACATCAGGTTGCACAAGTAGGCATCCAGATGGGTCTTGATTATCTCTAGAGAAGGAGACTCCACAGCCTCTCTGGACAGCCCAATCCAGTGCTCCATCACCCTCACGGTGAGGAAATTCTTTCGCATATTGGCGCAGAACTTCCTATGCTCTAGTTTATAGCCATTTCCCCTTATTCTGTCCCCACAGACCACTGAAAAGAGGTTGGCCATATCCCTTTGTCTCCCACACTTAAGATAGTTATAAACATTAATCAGATCCCCTCTGAGTCTTCTTTTCTCGAGGCTGAACAGACCCAGGTTACTCAGCCTTTTCTCATAGGGGAGATGCTCCAGGCCCTTTATCATCTTTGTGGCCTTCCGCTGGACTCTCTCCAGGAGATCCTTTTTTTTGTCCTGGGGAGCCCAGAACTGGATACAGTACTCCAGGTGAGGCCTGAACAGGACAGAGTAGAGGGGGAGGATCACTTGTTCCTTTCAGTGCACCCCAGGATCCCATTGGCCCTCATGGCCATCACGGCACACTGCTGGCTCATCACCAACCTGCTGTCCACCAGAACACCCAGATCCTTCTCCACAGAGCTCCTCTCCATCAGGTCATCCTCCAACCTGTACTGATACATGCGGTTATTCCTTTCCAGGTGCAAGACTCTACACTTGCTTTTGTTAAACCTCATCTGATTTCTTACTGCTCAGCAGTAAGAAGAGAGATAAAGAGACAAAGAGAAAACTAAGGATATGTGTTAACTGTAACACATAAAATGTAGCTCCACAGACTTGGTAAGTTAGGTGCCTGAGAATATTTTATAAAACACTTAACTTCCTGCTCTGTCTGTATTGTAGTCATACTTATGTCTAGCTCCAATTTATAGGAGGGAGAGGAGGCTCTTTGATATATGTATACCCAACGTGAGACTAAGAAACAACGGTTCAAATGTTGATCCGACCAGTTTATTACAAATCCTACTCGTTCAGGGAGATGGGGAAGGGAAGAAGGGCAATAGAAAAGATAGAAAATAGAAGCAAGGAGTCTTTGTAGGAAGCAAAAGGGAGATAGTCACCACCATGGATTCAGCGTGGTCCATAGTTCAGTCACTGATCTTCAGTAGTGGTGGGTCATCGGGCGTTGTTGTTCTGTTGACAACAACAACTTTTCAGTGGTAGTACAAACCACATATAAGTCCAAAGTGGTAGAGTCATCTCTCTTTGGAGTGGTAGCTCAAATCCAAAGTGGTTGAGTCAGCTCTCCTTGGAGTGGCAGCTCCTGGCTCTGGGATCTCAGCAGAAACTCCTTTGTTCCCATCTTCCAGGCCTTGCCAGCAGATAAGAGGGAGCAGGGATGCCCATCTTCATCCTGTTTTTCACAGGACATGATAGTATCATTCCCCAATTTTCCCATAGCAAGCTGGAGCATGCTGAGTACTCTCTTCCGGAGGCAAACAGCTCTGAAGGAAGGTGCTTTCAAATGTCCACAAAGTGATGTTGATTGTCACATGGTAGCACCCATCACTTGCCTCCTCAATAAATCAGTTAGAGTCTTATCACAAGAAATACCTCAGGAAGCAAGCTTTGAGCCAGAAAACAAAGAAGGGTTCTCACAACTTATTCATAATAATTTAAGAATGTTAAAAAACAACATTTCATAGTAACTGCTTCTAGATGTCATGGATTGTTTAAACAGCTATGTTATATAATGTCTCAAAAAAGAGAGAAGAAATCTGTTCTTAGTGTTCAGATATGAAAAAATTCCCTTTATTTCTAGTGGGGAATTGGTAGTTCAAACCATTCATAAGCTGCTTACTACAATTTTTGGCTCTCGGTAGCATTTAAGTCCAGTTTAAGATCATGCTCAATCACAGTAGCTAAGATGTATCAAGATTCCTTGCCATTAAGGGTGTCATTATCAATATGGTGTAGAATATGATGTCCTACAATTTTAGCCTTTCAAAAATTATTTCAAAGATTGTAATTACTAATTTGCTCAGCTATTCATCACACTAAAATCTGGAAAGGTGCTATATAGAACAAAGGGGCTCTACAGATTTTTATGTTTGTGACTCACCTGAACAAACCTCCAAACCTCTTCTGCTTGTTATAGAACACTAGAGAAGAGGCACAGAGTGATTTTGGTATTCAGCTAATTAGAGACATCTGGAAAACTTTCATCCACATGGATTTCTGAAAATCACATTAATTGGCATTGTTTTGTTATAAAAATTTGTTTTGGAGCACCAGTCATGTCCAAAAAGTTCCTTTTAAAGTGTTATGAAAGTGACTCTATTCATTATTTCAGTTAATAGTATTGAAATTTCATAGTGGGAACAGACAGTTCAACAATTACTACGGATCTTTGAGCGTTTCTCTTAATTGTCACTATCAAAAACATAAGCAGATGGATTAAATGTTTGCTTAGTCACTCTCAAACAACAATGTGATTTGAAAATAACAGTAATATGCAGCTGGAATCTTTGGTCCACAGGAGATAACCTCTTCAAGACTAAACTTTCAATTAATTATAGAATATGTGATAAGCATATTCACTGCTTTTAACTTAAGGTTCATTTTCACATGATTGGCAAGATATGTAGAGAGAATAAGGAGCTATCTGATACTTTTTTCCTAGAATTTCTGTTAACTATCTCAAAATACTTTACCTGGAATTCTGCAAAGACTTTGACATGATCCCACACTACATCCTTATGTCTAAGTTGGAGAGATACGGATTTGAAGAGCTGACTATTTGGTGGAGAAAGAAATGTTTGGAGGGTCACAGCAAGAGTGTTGTTGTCTACAGTTTTGTGTCCAGAAGGCAGCTGGTGATGAACAGTGATTCCATTTTGGGATCAATGCTCTTTAAAAACTTTATCATTGATATAGACAGTGGAATTCAGTGGACTCTCAGCAAGTTTGTGGATGATGCTAGATTGAGTAGTGCAGCTGACATGATAGAAGGAAGGGACGCTATCCAAAGGGACCTGGGCAAGCTTGAGAAGTGGGCTCCTGAGAACCTAATGAGGTTCAACAAGGTCAAGTGCAAGGAGTTTCACTTTGTTTGTAGCAATCCCAGGTAAGTGTACAGACTGGGAGAGGAACCGATTGAGAGAAGCCCTGCAGAGAAGAACTTTGGGGTCCTGGTGGATGATAAGCTTAATGTGAACCAGCAGTATGTATTTACAACCAGGAAGGCCAACAGCTACTTAGGCTGCATTGAAAGAGGAGTGGTCAGCAGGGTGATGGTGATGGTCCCTCTCTCCTCTGACCTTATGAAGTTCAATTTGGAGTACTGCATTCTGTCCTGGGGCCCTGAGCAGAAGAAATGGAGCTCTTGAAGTGTGTCCAAAGTAGGATCGTGAAGATTATCAGGGGGCTGGAGAACATCTCCTATGAAGAAAGGCAGAGGGAGATAGGCTTGTTTAGTCTGGAGAAGAGAGGGCACTGGGGAGACCTAATTCTGGCCTTCCAGTACTAAAATGAGCTTATAATCAGGAAGAAGGTAGAACTTTTACATGATATGACAGTGATAGGACAAGGGGGGAGGGAGGAGGGGGGAGCTCAAACCCAAAGAGGTGAGATTTAGATTAGATTTCAGAGGGAAGTTTTTTACTGGGAGAGTGGTGAGGTGCTGGAACAGGTTGCCCAGAGAAGTTGTGGGTGCCCCATCCCCGGAGGCATTAAAGGCCAGGTTAGATGGGGCCTTGGGCAACCTGATCTTGTGGCTGGCAAGCCTGCTTATGGCAGGGGGGTTGGAACTAGATGATCTTAACTGTCTCTTCCAACGCCAGGCATTCTATGATTCTATGATACCTGAGGAGATGCAAGGGTTCACGATTTCAAATTTGCAGAATACTCATAGCATTTGTTTATGAGACATTAACATGTAGAAATAGGTCACACATTTCTCTTTAATATATCACTCTCTATTTGCCTCCATATGCCTTGTAAAGAAGTCCTTTATTATATTTAACTTAGATTGTAATATACCCATCTTTTAAAATTTATTTGCATATTAATAACAATGTTTGGGTTTTTTTGCAAGAATCAAGGAATCAGATCATTAATCAAATTTCACTGTATTGTAGCAATTTATTCTTGGTACTTAGACAAATTATATTCAATTGATTGGCCAGATTATCACTGTCTTCAAAACCTATAATAATTCTCTTAGACTTCCATTCCCACAGGAACACTTAAAAATGAGCTTTGGTTTACTTTGTGATAACTGTACTAACCTCTTGGCATTGTCAAAGACCATGAGCTAGGAAAATTCTGCTCTAGGGAATTGATGAGTACTCCCTTGTGCCCCATTTCTATTTAATCTAGCATAAAATTAGTAAAACTGTCAAATTTCTGAGGGATTCTTTTTCAGACTTCTGCTATTTACTTTGCACCCTTTTATATGTCTGTAAAATAAATACCCCTGATTACATGCCACTTTAACTTTGGTGTTTCAATTCTAAAGTCTTCATTATTGGTACCCTGGCAAGTACAATGTACAGTGTAGCTTTCATTTTGGTCTAGCTTCAAGGTGTGTAAAAGGGAGGCTGAGAAATTGCCTCTCCACCAACGTAATTGAAAGTAGATATGTGTTCCAATCAGTACTTTTATTTTATTTTATTTTATTTTATTCTTATTTTTCTAATTGTTTGTGCTCATGTAGTTCAGCAAAGAGAGCTGCAAAAGCTATGCTAATACAAAATCAGACCATTGTGAATTTGTGAGTGACTTCTCTATGGATCTCTAAGATATACACTAACATTAATCAGGCCAAGTGTCATACAAAGAAGGCTCAAGATTTCCTGACTTCTACCTGTCTTTTTCACTCTTTAGTCACCTCTGAGACTTAAAACTCACTTTGGAAGAGAGTGCTTGGCTGTCGGAAGTATCATCCTCATGAATCAGACACTGTTCAAGGTCTGGATGTTGAACATTCTGAGATCATCTCAAGCTGCCCCTGCTGGCCTCAAGAGGGCTATTAGTGTTAAAGCTATCAGTGTTACAATGCCAGATTTGATCTAGGGAGGGACAGCGAGGTCAGAACACCAGAGTAGTGGCATGAGTCATTATTTAAATGATGCCTGCATGACTGCTGTGGTATTAATATCCCATTTATTTTATTTTATTTTATTTTATTTTTTTTATTTTACCAATGTGTAGTGATTACCAACAGTGCAAAATCCCACTTACATGAAGAGAAAATTTAATAAATAGTGAATTTGCTATTTTTTAAAGAAAAGATGTTTAGCAGCAATAAATTAGATTACAAAGATTTTCTTACAACACACTTTATAAGCTAATTGTATAAATCTAAGGGTGATTATGTAGACATTATATTAAAGTCTAGAAATAAGATATGCAATTTTAGATTTTTCTAGTATACCCTATGTAAGTGTTATTGTCACAGCTGTCTTTGTTTCTGAATTTGTTGGTAATATATATTTTCTATCTCACTCAGAAATATTTATGAATATTATGTTATATATACACATAGAAAAATTTTCACAGCTCTGTGTATTTATGTTAGAGAAAACAAGATACGTTATATATATCTTGTACTTTGAGGAGGCATGAAATTATTCTCAGTACCTGGGAGATAGAATTTGTCCTCCTAAACCTATCTGCAAACTGTCTGTTTTTTAAAGATGCAACTATTTCTCTATTCCTAGCTATGATATGTTCATGGACATACTAGAAAGAGTTCAGTGGAGGGCACCATTCTCAAAGAACTGGAGCACATCTCTTATGAGGAGAAGCTGAGAGTTGGACTGTTCAGCCTAGAAAAGTGGAAGCTCATAGGGAGATTTTATCAGTGTTACCTGAAGGAAGAGTGCAAAGAAGATGGAGCTAGACTCTTTTTAGTGGTGCCCACTGCCAGGAAAAGAGGCAATGGACATAAATGTGAAAACAGGAGATTCCATCTAAATACTGGGGAGCACTGTACTGTGCTTGTGACAACGTAGGCAAAGACTGCACGCAGAGGTTGTGGAGTCTCTTTCCTTGGAGATCTTCAAAAGCTGCCTGGACATGGTCCTGGGCAATGGTGTCAAGGTGGCCTTTCTGTTGAGGATAAGAGTTGGATCAGATGATTTCCAGAGGTTCCTTCCAACTTCAATCATTCTCTGATTCTGTGATCTTGTACTTTCTTTATGGCATAATTATTAGTTCTGGAAAACATTTTTGCATGAATTCTTGGGCTCTGTTGCTGTTAGAGTCAGGCAGTTAGTTTAATTACCGTGTACTTTCTAGTACAAAGATCACAAAAATATTAAGAGAGGAGACAAATGATAGATCAGTATTATTTTGTGTTATTTGTTGCTGCTGTTTAATGCTAGGAATCAGACATCTCAAGCACAGATATAGTCCTTTTAAAATGCCTTGAAGTTTGCTTGGTAAAAATTTCAGGTTTTGAAAGACCTGAAAGATAACTTAAAATATCATCCAATTTTCCACCCCAATACCCATAAATAACTTCAGCTAACTGTATGGAGGATGAAGATGATAATGGAAGCTATCAGCCAATAATGAAAAGATACTATACATGAGCTCTGTTTTACATTGTGATTAATTAAGAAATGAGCGTGTCTATACGGTCAGTTTATTTCCCTGTTTTGCTCCAGGGGGTTGGTCCATTGACTTTGCAATTACACTCATGATAGTTTGTTCCTGTTCTCTCTTTGTTCTGAAAAAATCAGCCACCTGACCTTAGAGTAAAATTCAGACTTGTACCAGCTTCTCATAGACATGAGATGTGTCTAGATAGATATCATATATAGTGGATATGTACTGTGTTAACTTTGGCCTGGGAAAACTTCAAGAACAGTTTCAGGAGACCACAAATGCTCTATAGACTTACCTAATAACTCACCATTTTTTACCTGCTAACTGGGATGATAACAAAGTGACTTACTCAACTGTGTGCTTTAAAGTACACTAAAAAGAACAAATTAAAAATTATTATTATTAATTTGTTAATGAGATGAGATATGATGGAAAAGAGCAGCAAAGTGCAAACTGCTAAAAGCAGGAAGACAATTATATGATCAAGAGGAGAAAAAGAATCAAAGAGCAGATAAATGTTTTGACTGTGTGAGAGGCTATAAAAAGTGTGTATAGTAAATACAGTGTACTCTAGCAAATGCTTCAAATACTGAACTCAAACACTCTTCTTTTCATGTATTTAAAGCACCTGAATGGTGAAGAGTAATTTATATAAAATAAAGACAAGAATAGATGTGAATAAGGTAATCCAAGACAATTGGAAGATGATGAACAATTGCATTCTGTAGAGGTTTTTTTCCTACTTCTGCAACAGATTTATTTGTAAGAGAAAACAGCTGGAGAGAGAAATTTATAACTGAAGAATTTTTCAAGACCATTTAATCTGTATTAATGTGACCCCTTGCTGCTATCATGGCCAGTGAGACCTATGATGACATGCTGAGTAAAAGCTACTTGTTAATCTTGCAACTACCTGGGGGCAGCATTAATTATAGCTAGCAGCTTAGCTCCAGAAAGGATAATAATCAATTGGTGAAGCCTGAAAAAGCCACATTGCTTCTTTTCAATTCATATTAGCAACATTTCATAGAATCATATAATGGTTTCTATTGGAAGGGATCTTTGTGATCATCCAGTTCAACTCTCCTGCCACATGCAGGGACACATTCCACTAGATCAGGTTACTCAAAGCCCCACCCAAGCTGGCCTTGGACACTTCATACGAATGGGGCATCCACAACATCTCTGGGCAACCTATTCCAGTTTCTCACCGTCTCACTACCATCAGAGTAAACAATTTCTTCCCAATGTCTAATATAATTAAACTTTTTTTTTTTTTTTAATTTCAAAATTATTACCCTTTGTCTTATCACTGTACTTCCTTGTTAATGGTCTCTCCCTATCTTTTCTTCAAAACTATCCTGGTTTCTTGATGTTTACCCGTTAGATTTAAATTGTATGGTCTAATCTTTTGTAAAATATAATCATCACAAATTCTAGATATTGATACAAAACTAAGGAAAAAAAAAACCAAAAAAAAACCCAAAACTCTTCAGCAGTCTTGAGAACCTAAAAATGTTTTTGTTTGCTGTTATCTAAGGCACTATTTTGCATTGCCCTTCATCTGATTATCAGTCCTGACATTGCACAGCTGACATTAGAAATGTAATATCTTTTAACTCCTTTTGTATAAATGCGTTAAGCTTCATAGGGATAACTTAACACTTATCACACCTGAGTATAGTAACATATTACTTCCTTTTTTTTGAGGTATTACTGTGATTATTTCAAATATGAGATCTGCTTTGAAAGTATTATCTCCTATTTTATTATGTTGGCGGTATGATGGTATAGGTTGAACCTTCTCACCAGTATTCAGTTACATTTTGTAGCCATGCAACAGCTGACAGTAGAGAGGCAGTCTGACCAAATGGCATCTGACATGGAAGTGCAGATGAAGCAATAGGTGTGTCACTGAATTCTTCCACGTGAAAAAAAAAAAAAAAATTGCAAACATTGTCATTCACTGATGCTTGCTGAATGTTTATGGAAACCAAACAGCGGATGTAAGCACAGTGAGATAGTGAGTGGTGCATTTCAGCAGTGACAACAGTGACATGAAAGTCAAGCCATGTTCCAAACAGCCAGCTCACCCATGCAAATAGGAGTATTATGACCAAGAAACTGTGTATGAAGCTGAATATTGGCTTCAATGCATTAGAAACAATGATGGCAACACTGGAATATCACAAAGCTTGTGATAGCTGGATCTCTTTCTCTTGCAACATGAAAATGCCAGAACCCATACCGGTTTGAAGACCGTGGAGCACACTGCCAGTCTTGGCTGGATTGTCCTACCACACCCACCATATAACCCAGATTTGGCATCTTCTGACTTCCATCTCTTTGAGTCAATGAAAGATGGGGCTGCACGGGCAACATTTTCCTGGCACGATGTCATCGTAGAAGCTGTGAAAAAGTGGTCCACCTCCGCTGCTGTAGATTTTTGTGATCATGGCATGTAAGCTCTTCTTCATTGCTGGTAAAAATGTATGGCTAATGGTGGTGACTATGTTGAAAAAAAATTGTTTTGTAGCTGTGAAGTTGTTCTATCAAACAGTGCTACTGTGCTCTTTGTTTCCACTGAAATAAAAAAGGAGGCGTTACTTTTGGAGTGATCTATGTAGACAATGATGGGTTCTTAGTATTCCTCTCTGAAATGAAACAGTAAGTCACAGATATATATTTGGGCTGTTTCTGACAGCAGTAAGGTTTTCTTCAAATATTCCAGATTGAAGAGTCTCTGATAACCCTACTGTGAAGTTATAGAAAGAGCAGGCCAGATATTGAGCTTGATTTTACATCTCATCCTTTCTTGTTGTAAAGAAATCCAAACAGCATGCCATTTATCATATCCTAAATTAAACAGCTGGAGAGCTGCTATAATTTTTCAGTGGACTGTGTGTTGTCACTTGCAAGGTTATTTAGAAATCCTTTGGTAAAGGAACCACATATGAATATGCTGCAACTTTATTTCTCTGTGAAAACAAATATTGTCCAAATGCTGCCTTTTATAGCTCATCTAGCACATATATATTGTACAAGTCATGCAAAACTCACGTAATCCCCAGAAATAATTGATCACTATTACTATCCTGGCCCAATCATACAATTTTTATGTGTATTTTAGGGCCAAATCTATCACAGTTTGTACTTATTTTTGCTCAATTTTATGGAGTACTTCATGGCTAGCTTGCCATTTAAGCTCAGTATGAGATTATATTTGTCTGATAATTTTATTAATTCAGCTACATATTAAAAAAACTGTTTAATTTTCCATCTTCATCTGTTTACAAATCTAGAAACATTCTGCACATTCCAGAGGTTGTAAGGATGGAAAATCTCGTAGGATTCCTACTAAAATTCCTATATACCTATGAATTTAGTGAGAGGTGGTGGGTCTATGAAACAAATAATTTTATTATTAAACATAGGAAAGACACCATTTTATTATCATTTTGTTCTGTGAATATTTTCCATCAACTCGATTGAATTACTAATGAACTTATTTTCCTCAAAGTATCCAATATTTTTAAATTTAACCTTCCTGGGGTAACTATTTTTATGTTGGTGTAGGTTTTTTGTTTGTTTGTTTGTTTCATTTTTTTCTTTTCATTCCAAGTCTCAGCAAATGACAGTTTCCTCTAGATTACTTATATTTGCCTCTTTGCTCTGCATTAATCTCTATTCTTGAAATACAATTCCATCCTTCCTATATTAGGGTATTTTCTTCTTTACACACTGAGAAGCATGTGAAAGGTACACAAGGGAACAGCTATGTACAAGCACATGAGGACTGTTAGTTGGTATATCTATTTATTCACATTTTTAAATTCACATACGTTACAGAAATATTTGAATGAATGCGTCTTTGTTCTTGCATGTTACTGATAGAAACCTTATTTTTTTCAGCACTGATGTCTCCCACATTGACATAGAGATCAGTTAAGAGAACAAGGAAATATCTGAACAATAAATTAAAGTTTTTGATAAAAACTCCTGTGTGGCCCTTTTCTATCAATTGATCTTGAAAAGGTGCATTGTCAGAATCCAGGAATGTGGTAGTTTGATTGTTGCTGAGGTTCAAAAAGTCTATAGAAGAAATAGTAGATGGCAATCTTAAATAGTAGAATAACATTGTTTACTCATGAAGTTCCTGAACTACAAGTTGTTTAAAACTGGGAGAATGTTCTGGGGAAGTAGAATTGTGTACTCGCCCTTAGTTTTGTTCTTTTTGCAGGAATCATGTACCTGAATTTTTTCATTCCTGAAAAAATACATTCTAGCTGACCTCATCTCGATCCCCGGAAACATAATGGAATAGCTAATCCTGGCAACCATTACCAGGCACCTAGAAGGCAAGAAAATCATCAGTAGTCAGCATGGATTTACCAAGGAAAAGTCATGCTTGACAAATGTGAAAATCTGTTATGATAAAATGACTGCTTTGGTATATAAAGGAAAAACACAGAGATCACTCACCAATCATTGTCGCAGGCAAAACAGACTCTGTTTCAGACTCCATTTCATGTAGTTTATTGCCAACAACCAAAAGGTTAGAACAAATTGATCTAAAAGAGATCTTCACCAGGAGCAAATCCTGCTTGACCAACCTAATGGCCTTTTATGATGGTGTCACTGCATCAATGGACAAGGGAAGAGCCACTGATGCTATCTGTCTGGACTTCAGTGAGGCCTTTGACATGGTACCCCACAACATCTTTCTCTCCAAATTGGAAAAATGTGGATTTGATGGGTGGACTCTTCAAAGGACAAAGAACTGGCTGCAAGATTGAGTCCAAGAGCGGTGCTCAATGGCTCAATGTCTGGATGGAGATCAGTGATGAATGGTGTCCAATAGGGGTCAGTTCTGGGACTGATACTCTGTAATATCTTTATCAGTGACACTAACAATGGTGTTGAGTGCACCCTCAGCAAGTCTGCGGATGACACCAAGCTGTGCAGTGCAGTCGACACACCAGAGGGACAGGATGCCATCCAGAGGAACGTAGACAGGCTAGACTTGGCCTTTTTTACCGAAGTTCGCTGCTTCGGAGCTGTCTCACCAGAGCCGCAGTGGCTGATCGCAGGGTGCACGGGGGTTTCGATCGATTCCCTCATCCAGGAGGCATTCCCGAGGCAACAGAGCAGCCCGGCAGCTCTTGCGAGAGCGGCTGACATGGCGGGGGTGTTGCCAGGGAAACGGCTCTACATCCACGCCCACTGCCTAGAAAAAGCCTCAGGGACCAGGACCAAGAGGAGGAGTATTATTACTGTGAAGTAAGTGATAAGTGCAGGGGCATCCGTTAACGACCTGGTAAAGGGGCAAGGGCAGAGCAGTCCTACCAGCAGCAGGGCGGGGCTGATCAGTCTCACCTCGTTAAGGCTATTCTAATTGCGCTAGTGAGTCTGCTGGTTTACCATGGCTGCACCCCGGCGGAAGGCTACTGCCACTAAAAATGTGGAGACCCAGACAGAGGTCCCTGCACACAGAAAAGGAAGACTGCAGCCAAGAAGAATGAGCAGACCCAGACTGAGGTCCCAAAACAACGCACTAGTGTGCAGGTCACTGGCCGTGATGAGTGCCAGAGCCTGGCCTTTGCAGTGCCAGGCGATGGAGGCAGCGCTTGTGTAAGGTGTGACCAGCTAAATGACTTACTCAGCCCTGTGGTCGACCTGAAGGAGGAGGTGGAGAGTCTGAGGAGCATAAAGGAATGTGAGAGGGAGATTGATTTGTGGTGCCAGTCCCTACTGGTCCCGAGTTCTTGGCACACAGCTGAGGCTCCACGTGGAGCATGTCACCCCCTGCCGCCTTGCAAACAGGTGGTAGAGGGGAACCGGCAGGCAGACTGTGTTCCTGCTGCAGTGAGCCGCCTGTCCTCTCCTACCCCTAGCAATACTAGTGAAGAACCGGGGGGGGGGGGGGGCAGTGGCAAAAGCACTGTAACTCTCTCCACGAAAGGCATCCAGCTGATATTCACCAGACAGTGGTGGACCCCCCAACCCTGTCATTGCCGAGCAGAGCGAGGCAATTTGAGAGAGGAGGAGGAGTGGAAACAGATACAGGCTCGGCGAAGTGGGCATCCCCCATCCCGACCATCCTCGGCTCCCCAGGTGCCTCTGTGAAATAGGTTTGAGGCCCTGGAACTCGAGGGAGAGGTGAGTGAGGGTGTGGAGGGAGGTCCGCCTGTGAGGTCACCTCGGGTGAAGCGGTCGACCCCACGCCTCAAGACTGCCTCCTCCCAGAAGGACAGAAGGGTGGTTGTCGTAGGCGACTCCCTGCTGAGAGAAACATAAGGCCCTATATGTCAGCCTGACCCTACCCATAGGGAGGTGTGCTGCCTCCCTGGGGCACGGGTCAGGGACATTTCTAGGAAACTTCCTGGATTGATTCACCCTTCTGATTGTTACCCATTATTGATAGTTCAGGCTGGCAGTGAAGAAGTCGCTAAGAAAAGCTTGAGGACTATCGAGAAAGACTTCAGGGGACTGGAGTGGGTACTTGAAGGAATGGGTGTGCAGGTGGTTTTAACCAGATGAGGTTTAACAAAAGCAAGTGTAGAGTCTTGCAGCTAGGGAGGAATAATTGCATGCAGCGGTACAGGTTGGGGGATGACCTGCTGGAGAGGGGCTCTGCAGAGAGGGACCTGGGTGTCCTGGTTGGCCATGAGCCAGCAGTGTGCCCTTGTGGCCAAAAAGGCCAATGGCATTCTGGGGTGCATTAAAAAGAGCGTGGCCAGCAGGTCGAGGGAGGTGATCCTCCCCCTCTACTCTGCCCTGGTAAGGTCTCATCTGGAGTACTGTGTCCAGTTCTGGGCTCCCCAGTACAAAAAAAGACAGGGATATCTTGGAAAGAGTCCAGCGGAGGGCCACAAAGATGGTGAAGGGCCTGCAGCATCTCCCCTATGAAGAAAGGCTAAGTGAACTGGGTCTGGTTAGCCTTGAGAAAAGAAGACTGAAAGGGGACCTGATCCACGTCTATAAATATCTAAGGTGTGGGGGGCAAAGTAGTGAGGCCAGACACTTTTCAGCACTGTGTGTAGACAGGACAAGGGGAAACGGCCAGAAACCAGAGCATAGGAAGTTCCACACAAATGTGCGCAAGAACTTCTTTACGGTGAGGGTGACGGAGCACTGGAACAGGCTGCCCAGGGAGGTTGTGGAGTCTCCTCCTTTGGAGATATTCAAGACCATCCTGGACACCTGCCTGTGCGACCTGGTGTAGGGAACCTGCTTCAGCAGGGGAGTTGGACTCGATGATCTCTGGAGGTCCCTTCCAATCCCTACGATTCTGTGATTCTGTGATTCTGTGATAAGTGGGCCCAGGTGAACCTCATGAGGTTCAACAAATCCAAATGCAAGATCATGCACCTCGGTTGAAGCAACTCTCACTGCCAGTACAAGCTGGGGGATGAAAGGGTTAAGTGTAGCACTGCTGAAAAAGACCAGGGGGTACCAGTGGATGAGAAGCTGGGCATGATCCAGCAATGTGCCCTTGCAGCCCAGAAAGCCAGCCGTATTCTGGGCTGCATCAAAAGAAGCGTGGTCAGCAGGACAAAGGAAGTGACCCTGCCCCTCTATTCTATGCTGGTGAGGCCTCAGTGGAGACCAGCTTCAAAGCAGGTAAGAATGCACTGGGCAAGGGATCCGAAGTGAAAAAGGCCACAAAAAAGCTCTTTTTAGAGCTTTTTTAGGCCAGCAGAAGTGCTATGCCTATGCCAATGGGTTAGCTTCCACCCACAGAGCTCACTGTGCAAGCAGTGTCACTGCCCACTGAGAACAGGGAGGGGAAATCAGTGCATGAGCATGGCCTGCCATGTCCCTTTTTGCTCAGGAGATCAGCTCTCCAATTGGCAGTCTCTGAGACCTCAGGTTTAAACATGGTTCCACCAGGCAGCAAGCTTGCCCCAGGAAGACTGTGGCAACCCAGATGGAGGGCCTGCCCAGAAATGTGTCTGTTCAGATCTCCAGCTGCAGGGAGTGCCTACGCCTGCTGCTGCTGGGGGAGGGTGGCAGGGATTCCACCTGAGTGAGGTGTGAGTAGGTGGACGAGGTGGTGGAGCTCAAGGAGGAGGTGGATAGACTAAGGACCATCAGGGAGTGTGACGGGAGATTGACTGGTGGAGTGACTCACTGGCATGCTGGAGGGAAGGGTGCCAGGGAAATACCCCCAGAAAAGTGGTGGACCCCCTGCCCTGTCACAGTCAGACAGACCTGACAGATGAAGAGGGCTGGAAGAGAGTCCTGGCTCGGCATCATGAGCACACTCCCTGCCTGCCTACCCCACTCCCCCAGGCTCCCTAAGCCTGGTTTGAGGTGCTGGAAATTGAAGGGGAGGTGAGTGGGGAGGTGAGGGAGGATCCGCCTAGGAGGGGGCCTAGGGCAAGGCGGTCATCACTTTGAGACTGACTCTGCCAGGAAAGATAGCAGGGTAATTGTGGTGGGCGATTCCCTTATCAGGGGAGCAAAGGGCCCCATATGCAGACCCGACCCGATCTGTGGGGAGGTATGCTGCCTCCCTGGGGCCTGGGTCAGAGATATCACCAAAAAACTCACAGGTCTGCTTCACTCTTCTGATTACTACTCATTACTGCTAGTTCAGGCAGGCAGTGATGAAATAGCTCAGGGAAGCCTGCAAGCTATCAAAAGAGATTTCAGGGGCTGAAAGAGGTTGGTTAAGGGAGAGGGAGAACAAGTGATATTTTCCTCTCTCCCTTCTGTGGTGGTGAGGAATATGGACCAGTCTAGGAAAAATAAGGCTTTGAATAAGTGTCTGAAAGCCTGGTGCCACCACAGGAACTTTGGGTGCTTTGACCATGGGGCGGTTTACTCAGTGCCTGGCCTGATGGCTGCTGTTGTGTTTCACCTGTTTCTGAGGGGAAAGTGGATCCTTGCCCAGCATCTGGCAGGGCTTGTTGAGAGACCTTTAAACTAGGTATGAAGGGGGAAGGGGATAAAATGACGCTCACTAGGGTGGAGCGAATAGTTCGTAAATTTGAACTAGATTTGATGGGGGAAGAGGGTGGAGGTCAATAGGACAGAAAAGGGCTTGGGGATGTTGTCCTTGTAGGAGACTGCAGGGAAAAGCCTTTGAACTGTCCTGTAGGATCTTCTGGGACCTCCTCAGAGGAGGTAGTATTGCCAACCCCCTGTCCAAAACCTTCTAGTGTCCCTCTAGGAAGCGGTGGGGGAAAACTTCAGATTTCTTTTGGAGGTTTGAGGGAGGGCCTCTCTAGAAAGGTAGTGTGCCAGAAAGCCCAGCTGAAGTGCCTTTACACTAATGCACGCAGCATGGGAAATAAGAAGGAGGAGTTGGAAAATATGATTATGTTGGAAAATTATGATTTGGTTGCTGTCACAGGAATGTGGTGGGACAAATCTCGTGACTGGCATACTGTGACTGAGGGCTACAGGCTCTTCAGAAGAGACAGACAGTGTAGGAGGGGAGGGAGAGTTGCCCTCTATGTTAGGAAGTGTATAGATTGCAAGGAGCTGTGTCTGAGTGACAGCCATGACCAGATTGAGAGCTTATGGGTTAAAATCAGGGATTGGTCCAATAAAAGGCATCTAGTGGTTGGGGTCTACTACAGGCCACCATCAGGGGGTGCCTGTTGATGAGGCCTTTTCACTTCAACTGCAGGAGGTGTTGTGCTTGCAGGCTCTTGTCCTGATGGGGGATTTCAACCACTCAGATATCTGCTGGGATAGCAGCACAGTGGGTGGCAGGCAATCCAGGAGATTTCTGGAGTCTGTTGAGGATAACTTTCTGGTCCAGGTACTAGACAGACTGGCCCAAGGTGAAGCCTTACTGGACCTGGTGCTCACCAATGCAGAGGAGAGCATTAAAGAGGTTAAGATTGGAAGCTGGAGTGATCATGCCCTGGTGGAGTTTGCGATCCTGAGGAATGCAGGCCTGGCAAAAAGCAGAGTCAGGACCCTGAACTTCAGGAGAGCAAAATTCCAGCTGCTCAAGGAACTGCTGGATGGGATCTCCTGGAAAACTGTCCTTAAGGGGTTAGGAACAGAACAGAGGTGGCAGCTTTTTAAGGACACCCTTCTGAGAGCACAAGAGCTCTCAATCCCCCAGAAGAAGAAATTGAACAGAGGAGGCGGGTGACTGGCATGGCTGAGCAAGGACCTGCAGCTTAAACTGAGGGAAAAGAGGGAAATGTACAGGAAGTGGAATCAGGGTTGTGTAGCCTGGGAATAATATAGGGATGTTGTCCGCATGTGTAGAGATAATATCAGGAAGGCCAAGGCACAGATAGAGCTGAACTTGGCAGGGGATATGGGCTGCATCAGAAGAGGGGTGGCTAGAAGGGACAGAGAAGTGATTGTCCCTCTCTACTCTGCCCTTGTGAGGCCCCATATGGAGTACTGTGTCCAAGTCTGGAGCCCTGAATACAAGAAAGAGAGAGCTGCTGGAGAGGATCCAGAGGAAGGCCACAAAGATGATCAGAGGACTGGAGCAGCTCCCCTACAAAGACAGGCTGAGGGAGCTGGACTTGTTCAGCCTGGAGAAAAGAAGGCTGCGGGGTGACCTCATTGCAGCCTTCCAGTACCTAAAGGGAGCCTATAAACAGGAGGGGAGTCAACTCTCTGAAAGGGTAAATAACAGCAGGACAAAGGGAAATGGTTTTAAGTTGAAGGAGGAAAGATTTAGGTTGAATGTCAGGGGGAAGTTCTTTACTATGAGAGTGGTAAGGTGCTGGAACAGGCTGCCCAGAGAGGTAGTGGATGCCTGGTCCCTGGAGGTGTTCAAGGCCAGGTTGGATGGGACCCTGGGCAGCCTGGTCTAGTATTAAATGTGGAAGTCCTGCCTGTGGCGGGGTGGTTGGAGATTCATGATCCTTAAGGTCCCTTCCAACCTGGGCCATGCTGTGATTCTGTGATTCTGTGGGATATGAAAAATAACAAGAAGGGGTTCTTCAGATACATAAGCAAGAGGAGACAGATCAAGGAGAGTGTTCCCCCTCTGATAAATGAGGATGGAGAACTGGCTTCCTCAGACATGGAAAAAGCTGAGGTGCTCAATAAGTGCTTTGCCTCGGTCTTCACTGGTGGTCAGGCTCCTCCCCATGTCTGCCAGGACACTGAAGCTCTAGGTGTGGGTGAGAGGAGCGGATTTTGTCCCACTGTAACAGTGGAACAAGTCCAAGACCTTTTCATGAAACTGAATGTATATAAGTCCATGGGGCTGGATGACATCCACCCAGGGTTCTGAGAGAGATGGCTGATGTCGTTGCTGAGCTGCTCTCCGTAATATTTGTAAAACCATGGCTGTCCGGTGGAGTCCCTGGTGACTGGAAAAAGGGGAACATTACTCCCATTTTTAAGAAAAAAAAAAAAGGGAGAAAGGATGCCCCAGGGAACTACAGGCCAGTGAGCCTCACCTCTGTGCCTGGGAAGATCATGCAACAGATCCTCCTAGAAGCTATGTTAAGGCATATACGAGATAAAGAGGTGATTCGAGACAGCTAGCATGGCTTCACGAAGGGCAGGTTGTGCCTGACCAATCTGGAGGCCTTCTATGATGGAGTGATGACATCGGTGGACAGGAGAAGAGTGACAGATGTCATGTATCTGAACTTCTGCAAAGTCTTTGACAATGTCCCTCACCACATTCTTCTCTCTAAATTGAAGAGGTATGGATTTGAAGGATGGGCTGTTTGATAGATTAGGAGCTGGTTGGCTGATCGCAGCCAAAGAGTTGTGATTAATGGTTCGGTGTCAGGGTGGATGCCAGTCCCAAGTGGTGTCCCTCAGAGGTTGGTCTTGGGACTGGTGCTCTTCAACATCTTTATTAATGACACAGACGATGGCATCGAGTGCACCCTCAGCAGATTTGCAGACAACACCAAGCTGAGTGGTGCAGATGATACATTGGAGGGAAGGGAAGTCTTCCAGAGGGACCTGGACAGGCTGGAGAAGTGGGCCCATGTAAACCTAATGAGGTTCAGCAAGGCCAAATGCAGGGTGTTGCACTTGGGCTGGGGAAATCCCAGGTATTTATACAGACTGGTAGAAGAACTCCTTGAGAGCAGCCCTGCAGAGAAGGACTTGGGGGTCTTAATGGATGAGAAGCTGGACATGAGCCAGCAGCGTGCGCTTGCAACCCAGAAGGCCAACTGTGTTCTGGGCTGCATTAAAAAAGGGGTGGCCAGCAGGGAGAGGGAGGTGATCGTCCCGCTCTACTCAGCTCTTGTGAGGCCCCATCTGGAGTACTGTGTCCAGGCCTGGGGCCCCCAGCACAAGAAAGACACAGAGCTCTTGGAACGGGTCCAGAGGAGTGTCACTAAGATGATCAGAGGGCTGGAGCACCTCTCCTATGAAGAAAGGTTGAGGGAACTGGGCTTTTTTTGCTTGGAGAAGAGAAGGCTCCAGGGAGACCTCATTGTGGCCTTCCTGTACTTGAAGGAAGCGTATAAACAGGAGGGGGTATGACTGTTTATGAGTGTGGATAGTGATAAGACAAGGGGGAATGGTTTTAAACTAAGACAGGGGAGATTTAGGTTGGATATTAGGAGGAAGTTTTTCACACAGAGGGTGGTGATGCACTGGAACAGGTTGCCCAGAGAGGTTGTGGATGCCCCATTCCTGAAGGCATTCAAGGCCAGGCTGGATGTGTCTGTGGGCAGCCTGGTCTAATGGTTGGTGACCCTTCCCATGGCAGAGGGGTTGAAACTAGATGATCTTTGAGGTCCTTTTCAACCCAGGCCATTATGTGATTCTATGGTTAATTCTACAATTCTCACCTGGAGTGCTGCATCGAGATATGGAGTCCTCAGTACAGGAGAGACATAGACCTGTTGGAGCACATCCAGAGGAGGGTCATAAAAATGATTCAAGGGATGAAACACCTGCCCTACAAGGACAGGCTGAGAGAGCTGGAGCTGTTCAGCCTGGAGAGGAGAAGGCTCTGGGGAGACCTGATAGAAGCCTTTCAATATCTAAAGGGGAGATACAGGAAATAAGGGGACAGACTCTTTAGCAGGGTCTGTGGTGATTGATAGAACAAAGGGAAATGGTTTGAAACTTAAAGAAGGTAGGTTTAGGTTGGATATAAGGAGGTCTTTTACAGTGAGGGTGGTAACGCACTGGAACAGGTTGGCTGGAGATGTAGCTGATTCCCTGTCCTTGGTGACTTTCAAAACCAGGCTGGATCAGGCCCTGGGCAGCCTGATCTAGCTGTGGATGTCCCTGTTCATTGCAGGGGAGTTGGGATAGATAATTTTTAAAGGTTCCTTCCAACTCTAAGAAGTCTTTGATTCTATGATTATAAAAGGAGACTGAAAACATCTTCCCTCTCATCTACTCTCTTCTATCTCCTCCCCTTAAGCAATGCATTGGAAAGGAGAATGATCAGGGTTATGGCTGGTTCATAACACGTCATCATCTACCACTCTTTCATGTTCACTCTCTTTGCCTACTCCATCATGAGATCCCTCCATGGGATGTCATACTTTCCAGACTGATCCTATGTGGGCTTCCCACAGACTGCAGTTCTTCAAGCACTGCTCCAGCAAGCGTGCACACCATGGGGGTCATCCTTCAGAAGTGCACAGCTGCATCACAATGCCCCTGCATAATGCAGCTCCCTCAGACCTCCTGCTTCACTGCAGACTCCTCTCCATGGGCTGCAGCTGTGGCCTCCTTCAGGCCTCATCCTGTTCCTTTTTGGGCTCCTCCATGGGTTGCATGTGGAGATCTGCTCCATATGATGCCCTGTGTGCTGCAAGGGGGCAGTTTTCTCCTCCATGGACTTCTCCTGGGTCACAGGAAACTTCTGCTCCATGCCTGGAGAACTTTCTACTCCCTTTCTGCACTGGCCTTAATGCCTTTAGGATTATTTTCTAATACATTTTGTCACTCCTTTCCCCAACTACTACAGAGCAGCAGTTTTTCTTCTTTCTTGAATTTTCTCTCACAGAGGTACAACCAACATTGGTCACAGTCTCAGCTTTGAACACAAGTGCGTCCCTTTTTGAGACATCTAGAGCTGGATCTTACCTAACATGGGGCAATTTCTAGACTGTTTTCACACAGGCTACCTCATATCTTCCCTCTTTTCCCCCACCATCCCACCCAAACTTTGCCACATAAACTAAATAAAACTTGCAGAAATTCCATGTTTGTTTGGACATTGTTCTGGGCAACCTGTTGTTGGTATCCCAATTGAGTAGGGATGATAGACCAGATGACCTTCAAAGGTCCTTTCCAACCTCAACTATTCTGTGATTCTGAGTTAGCTGAGTCTTTATGTAGTTGTTCTTATGATGAACTCTGTATAGATATCTTCTACGTCTGGTACATAATTTCATTAGTGACTTGGGGATAGAGTAGAACATATGCATCATGAATATCATCATGTATGTAGAATTAAGCGAAAATCTTGGTGATGTTGTTTTTACAACCTTGTGACAGAAGAAAATACAAAAGACTGCAACAGAATATAACTGGGTTATTGTGGATCAAATTTTGATCTATGAATTCTCTAAGATTTATTTAATAAGTGGCTACCCTACATAAGACTAGGAAGATTTCAACATGGTATTTTGTCTTATTCTGGTTACCATAGATCTAGAATATGTACCAGATGTAGTCAATCTAGAGAACAGTAAAAAGCTAGAAAAATGCCTAGTAGTTTTTGCTGGAAAAAAATAGCAATAGAGAAATGTAATTATGGGTTTGCTGAAAACTTTCAAGGATGCAAAATATTTCAAAAACGTATTTAAATAAATAATTAAAAAATTAAAATAAGAATTACCTGCATTATCATACAGTAGTATATTGCAGCAATGAATAACTGTAATTTTACTTGAAGTAAAAGTCACTAATAGTTTTTTTGATTAAATGATAATTTTTAATTTTACTTTTACAAATACACACACAAAAAAATTACAAATTTGCTAATTAGTGGAAAGAAGGTCAAAAACTGTGACAAAAATCACCTGAAAAATGTAGGCACCAAGTACATGAGATATATCATGTATTTTCAGTGCAGTTTAGACATAGCTGGAAACTTGTGGTTTTTGGTCACATGTAGCTGTCAGCTGTGTATGTGTCCTAGAATAGTTCAGCTCTCTATAGGAGGTAATGTCAATATTAAGTGTGTTGTAAAGAAATCTGCTAAGAAATATATCAATATATGAAATCTAGATTCTATTCTAATGATCTGAATCTGTGTTCCTTTGAAGCGTGTCTGACTCGAGTGGAATTGCATTTAATTACAGACATTTAATGAGAACCTACTAAAAATTAAATGTAACTTTGTCAGTATTTGGTGGTTGAAGCCTCGAAACAGTATAAATATTTGGGATTCTATGAATTCATTGCAACAGAGAGGAGCAAAATCTTTCATATCTATTATTCCATATATAATGAGATTCAAAAATCCAAACTCATTTAATGAAATAATATAATATTCCATATTTGATTTCCAATCAAATATTTGTTTTTCAATCACCCATAAACATTTGTAGGAAGGTACAATAATAATGAACAAAACAAGGATCAGGGAAGTCATCAACATTCGAGTATTCCAACAATAAATCTTTCGCATGTGTGATAGTCTTCGTGGAGTTTTGTAATATATACACTTGGAAAGTATTACTTCATATTCTGTTTGTTGCTGTTATGTGTGTTTGTTGATTTTTATTTTTTGCTTTTGTTTTTGTATTTTTGTTGTTTGTTTGTTTTGTTCCTTCCCCCTTCTTCCCCTACCTCCCCCCAAAAAATTATTTGATTTGCTTGTACTTACTTCAGTTATACCATTAATAACTTTGGTTTATATGCCCCATTTGATCACAGATTCAAGCCCTGTAAGGGTTGGCTCGCAGAGCAGATGAACTGTGGATAAACAACTTGTTATTAATATTTTGGGAGGTATTGGAAATCCTGTTCATCTTGCCTTGACATCAAGGTTCTATTCCAGTCATCATGAAAGTTGCACTTATGTATAACTCCAGTACTGAAGCCTAGAAAATGCTAGACTGAATTTTATGTGATCGTGATACTAATGCAATTTTCTGGTTTACTTGTTTCATCTTTCTCAAGATACTCCTTCCAAATTGTCTGTTCCATGTTTCTTTTGGGACAAACCCAAACAGCTCCCCAGGTTTATTAATATTATTGAATGCTGATCTAGTTGCAAGAGGATCACTTCATGTACAGTAATGGCTATTCATTCAGACAGTATCTGTACACCACTACTGTCTCTCAGATCATACTCTCGTCTGGATGCTGTGCAAAGTGCTGCAGTTTAAAGGAAACCTAAAACTTCAACATTGAGTTTCATTTATGAAGCCTATGTGTTCCTAGAAATTCTTTCTTATTGACTGAGAATTAATTCACTCTTAGAATTTCATCCATTTTTGGCAATAGCATTGAACTTGGAAAATCTTCTACTTATAAATGCCTTACAGAAGTGACATTTCATGGTTGTTACAGCAGAAAAGCTGAAAAGATAGACGTGTTGCTTAAGAGGTTTGATTTAGTCTGTAAAAATTGGAAATGGATCTTCATGTAAATGTGTTAGATACAAGGCCTTTTCTGATCCTACTGAAGAAACTTGTCCAAAGTCCTTTGGTGTTACTTTCTCATTCATATTCAGTTGCACCCCATTATTTACAGATCTATTATTTTAATTTTCCTCTCAAGAAGAGCAATTACAAATATATATTCCAGATGGCTCTTGTTGGCCTTTCTGAGACTCATGAATAGTTGCTGTTATCAGTCAGTTATACTTTCATGATAAAGCTAGTCAGCCTGAAAATATCAGGACAGAAGACCTGAAACTCTGTGGGACAAAATCATGCAAAATCTTTCAAGGGAGTTTTTGAGTCTTACTGCTAGAAATGAGAATTTCAGTAAAGAAATCATGCTTCTGTCAATATCTTCTACGTGAGTCTAATATGTGTTTATTATTTTAATATAATTTTTATTTTTAATTTCACAGTGCAAACCTTTTCTTCATCCAACTAGCTCAATATCTGATAAACACTGACCTTACGTAATGCTCCTATTCCTGGTTACACCAAACTAAAGTGCATAATAGCTTTTTTCCCCCAGCGTGACAACTTATGTTTGAACAAGAATAAATGTTTGATACAAAGAGTTCTCTTGTGATGACTAAACCCATCAAAATAATTTACTGAAGAGGTTTATGAGCTTGCAGATTTATGCAAGAATTAGTGAAACTTTGCTTGGAATGACAGCTCAGCATCCACTTTGAAGTAAGTTCAATTAAATTAATATTCATGATGGGATATTAGTTTCATTATGCATAGAGGAGCTATAGGCAGATATTTGCATGCATTGAAATCTATTTAATGAAGCATATAGAAATAGGAATCGGGAGTAATAATCAAATTTAATTTGTTATAAAAACAATATAGAAAATATAATGCAAACTATAATAATTTCTTACAAATGTTTCCAGTGAAAAATTATTAATGCATTAATGAAAAATCAAAAATTGAATTTCAGTGCCATCTTCTCTCCTTTGTCTTAGTTTTTCTTAAGCTATTGATTTTGGGGTAAAAAATGAAAACAACAAAAATAACAACAGCAAAATAATAAAGCACTCCAACCAGAAAATATAAGCAACAAACAAGGAAATAAAGCCAAATAAAGCTTTCAAAGAAACAAGGCACTTTTTACAATGACTTTCATTCAGTTTATTAGTAAAGAGGAGTGAAGCTATAAAGTACTTAATGTGTTAAAATAATCATGTGATAGAATCATGGAATAACTTGGGTTATAAGGGACCTTAAAAATCACCTGATTTGAATCCTTCTGCCATGGGCAGGGTTGCCACCTGCTGGATTAGGCTGCCCAGGGCCCCATCCGGCTTGGCCTTGTACACTTCCAGGGATCCAGAGCTTTTTTGGGCAACATGTTCCAGTGCCTTACCACCCTCTGAGTAAAAAAAAAAAATCTTTTTAACATCTAATCTGAATCTCCCATCTTTTAGTTTAAAGACATTCACCCTTGTCCCATCTCTATCTATCTGTGTAAAAAGTCTGCCACCTTCCTGTTCACAAGCTCCTTCTAAGTATTGGAAGGCTGTTATGATGTCTTTCTGGAGCTTTCTCTTCTCCAGGCTGAACAAAACTTGCTCTCTCAATCTTCCTTTGTAAGATAAGTGTTCCAGCATTCTGATCATCTTCATGGACCTCCTTTGGTCCTGTTCCAAAAGCTCCACATCTTTGTTGTGCTGGGGGTCCCAGGTCTAGATGTACTCCAGATGGGGGCTGATGAGGGCAGAGTAGAGGGAGACAATCACCTCCCTTGCCCTGCTGGCTACCCCTCTTTTGATGCAGCCCAAAGTACAGTTGGCCCTGTGGGCCAGGAGCACACACTGCTGGCTAACGTTCAGCTTTTCATTCACCAGGATACCCAATCCTTCCCTGCAGGGCTGTTCTCAATGAGTTCTTCTTCCAGTCTGTTCTCATGTCTGGGACTGCCCCAACCAAAATGAAACACCTTGTACTTGGCCTTGTTGAATCTCATTATGTCCTCATGGGCCCCCTTTTCAAGCTTGTCTAGACTTCTTCCTCCTGTCATATCAGCTGCACCACTCAGCTTGGTGTCATCAGCAGACTCACTGAGGGAGCACTCAATCCCACTTTATAGGTAATTGATAAAGATACCGAAGAGCACAGGTTCCAAGACAGACCCCTGAGGGACATATTCTAAGACACCATCTCAAATCCAGTCTTCATTAAAATATATATATAAAATAAATAAAAAATGTTTGGAAATAATTGATCTAAATTATGAACTAGTCAAATTTCATATTTTTACAGGAAACAGAAATAGAAAACTGCTGATGCTTGTGTTTTGGAATTTGCAGCATGAGAAGATAGTATTCTTAGAATGTCTCAGACATACACAATGGTTTTCTATGGTGTGAAAATCTTGTAGTTCTTTCTCTACTCCTTTATGATAATTGAAAATCTTGGGCTGATTTTCATCATTCTTGAAAAATTATATCCTATTTTTATGTTGAAAACTGGAAGTGAGACCTTATTACTATTTTTATATAATTTGTACTATATTTAACCCAAAGATGAAGGAATTGAAGGGAGAAACAGAACCTAAGATTCTGAAAACTAACAATAAACCTACATAAGTTGAACGTGAGGTCACAAAATATTTAACTGAACTAATGCTAATAGTATAATATACAAATACGACAAAGAGAAGAACACAAACATATAGACATATCCTGAACTGTATTTGTGATCCATTTGCCTATTTCTAAAAACACCAGTTAAGTGTCAAAGCTCCTGAAGGAGCCTCTGAGAGGCAAAAATAATGCATCTCTTGGTGAGCTGTGAAAGTTGGCATCAGGGACGCCTGACAAATCCTTTCTTGTGCCCTTTCCATTGTCTTCAGGGGATCTATACCTCTAGGTTGCTGCTGTGAATTCCAGATCTCGTTCAATATAAATGGAAAACAGTGTAATTCAATTGTGAATTTTGTTACCGGACTAACATCTAATATTTTAACTGTTATATTGCTAGAATTTTCATGCTCATATAGTCTTCTGTTCAATGCCTTTGCAACCTACTTAGACATCATTAAAGAAAACTTACTAGAGAAGATATTGCACGTCATGTTAGAAGAACTTTTATTGAAGTGGTAACAAAATTTATTTCCACATATGAGAATATGACAATGAATCATTGTAGTTACATATATAAGCATGCAGAAATTTTGTTAAACCAAAGGTCTTGGTTAACCACAGAGCCAGCTATCTTTGATTTTGGAAAGATTAGGAGTTCAGGAATGGTAAGAGAAAGATGCCTTGAGTCAGAATGGCTGTTTGTATTGCTGAGCAAATATACTGTTTTGCAACTGCTTTTTGAATCATCCAGACTGGAATGCATTGTGGTTCTTCATCTGTGTTCCATTGTCCTTCCAAAGGAAGCCTTAGTGTGCAGAGATGCAATGTATATCCAGGTTTCTTTCTGGTATGTGTCTGGGATGCTTTGAAATTACATACTTGTGGATCCAAGACTGCAGAGTACACCTATGGTGTTGACGTGGCCACTATTTATTCATTTAAAGCAGTTTGGATCAGGCTAGTGTTTAACTCTCATTTGATTTTTACTCTTGAATTTTTTATGAATTTCAGATACAGTGGATAATAAAGGTCATTGCTTGATTTCTTTTTCAGTGTTTTTAACAGTTTAGTGATACTTTTCTTCTCTGATATTTCCTCTGAATTCCAGCACTCAGCAAGATTTAGCATATTTCTGAAGAGCCAAGAAAGTACAGCAGTCTCTAAAAAAAGATTAAAAAAAAAAGTAAAAATAGAAACAATAGAAACACTGAAAGTGCATCAGGGAAAACAAACAAACTAAAGCAATCACATCAGAATTATCATGCCCATGAATGTAGATGGAGCAACACTTTCCATGCATTAATATTCTCTGATTCATTAATAGAGATCTATTGTTAGTCACATATATCTCAGATGTACTGAAGTAGCATTATGATTATGCCTCAATCCTTACTTATTTTGATGACTGGCTTCATTAAAAAGAAAAATGAGGGGAAATAGTGATTTTTGGGTTGTTTATTGTAATGCTTACGATGAAGTTGCTAGATAAGATTTATATGGTAGAAATTTTAGACTTGTCCCTTTATTACACAGTAAACCTGCCAGTGAAAATTAAGAAGGGATAAGAGATCAATCTAATTTATGTGACAGAATCTGGGCAGGATCCAAAGTGTGGGAATGCAACGGCTCTGCAAGCAGAAGAAACAAAAAGAACAAACAAGGTAAATTCTAAGTGGATCTCAAATTGTTAATACTTGTTTCTGAGATCCTATACTGTAACTTAAACATCAGCATTGGTCTTTTTAGACCAACAGACAGATTAAGGGCAGCTGGTAAAGGCATAATGTGCCAGCTTTAATAGTAGCACAGAAATAGTGGCAATGAACTAGGAAAATGACTTTAGATGATCACCAATAATTTTAATTGATGGAGAAAACTCATCCAGTGGAAAAACATAATTGGAAAACTAGTGAGTAAAAGTGATTTAATGTGTTCTATGGATCAGAAAATAAGACCTGGCATGGAGTATTGGCTATTAGTGCAGCTGTTGTGAAGATGGTCTGCACTGGAAAATTGAACTGAAAAAAGCCACCAGAGAGCAGAAGTTTTGGGAAAATAACTGACATTTAGCAGTATTTTTGGCAAAAGTTTCATAATTTTTTTTTTTTTTCCCTGAAGAAACTACTGATTCCATAGCAAATGATCAAAAAGGCAGCATAAGAGTCAATAACAACATATAGGAATTTGTGAGGGTTGAAACTATTAAATAACAAGTACAGGAAGGGAGAAACCATACAGCCCAATACTCAGTAAAGACACAAATGTTCTCCTGTTATTTTAAGGCAGTAACCAGATCAAATGAAATTGAAAATGAATATTTGTATAGATAAATGAATATGAATGAGTTGGAAATGAAATTAATAGTTTATATTTTAGAAATCAATATCTAGCTGAAAAATAAAATTGTATATACCACAAAGATCTTGTGTTTATACTAGACTTGTAGTACACCAGGAGGAGAATCTAAAGCAGCAATTTGAGAGGTGACTGGAGATGAGGTCTTCCAGTGAACTGGAGGTAAATGCCCTCTAAATTGGCAGAAATCAGTAAAAGATGAAAATTTTTATCTCTTCAAACCGAGCAATGAACATATTGCAGAAAGAGGAACAGTATTCTTCTTACCTACCTTATGTTAAATGAAAATCAGATGTTTAAATCTAAGCCCTCATTCTTCACAGTCAAAGAAGTGTAACAAGCATATAGTGGATGACTAGCTCAAAATTAGATGCATATCCTCTATGCTATTAAAGATAAGTGAGGTAAATCTTGCCTTCCTTATTAAATGTTTATATGAATAAAGGTGTCTGGATTATTTTTGTTGTTTGATAACATCTAGGAAGGGCAGTAAATTCAGTGGTAACACTGTAGTAGTAAGTAAATGTAACTGAAATGTGGTCTTATCTCATTTTTCTCCCCCAAGTTAAACTCTGATCATGATCATTTAAAAAATCAGACTACTTATATCAGATAGTAAACTGTGAACTATCATCAGAGAGTTGGAACTCAGTACTTTGTTATGTTGTTAGTTATCTGCTAATAATGCTGGAGGTAGCTTAGACAGAACGTTTTTGTCTTTCAGCTATAATGATTACTTTTATTTTATCACTGAATTTATGATATGGATGTGCTATGATTGTGCAGAACTAGCCAGGCCTATCTGGCAACTAAAACAAAGACTGTGCATGTATGCAGAATGTCGGCACGCTATCTAATGTTTCAAGCTCTACATTGGACAGTACACTTGGATGAAAGGGAAATGAATGGCTAATTACTAGCTTGGCATTTTAGCTGAGATTTAGAGAGCACAGAACAAGAGTCAGTTTATAAATGCCAAATAGGAACGAATGTGCAACTTCAAGTCAAATAGTTCTCTTCCTGCTGCTGACTATATGCTATAAACCTTTCCCCATGCTAGGACTGATGGATGGATATAGTCTTTAGTGAGTCATACTATTTTAAAGAATTATCTAGCTTGTATTTTGTGCAAAACAAAGTAGTTAAGGCAGTTAAGGCCTGCATATGTTGAAACAACTTACTGAATTGCAATTTAGACATTTTAACATTTAATTGAGATGTTAAATATATTTATTGATTTTCAGTACTTGACAGTTAATCAAGTTGATATGTCTGATTGATGAAAAAAGCCAATTTCTGCCACTAGACTTATTTTAAGTCTAGTGACTCTCGTCACACTGAAATCAGAAAGATGTCCTGTGAAATAAGTAACTGGTAATCATGAATAAAGATGTCAGAAAGCAACTCAATGTCTTTTTATTTGTTTTTAATATCTGACTGGAAAGGATACAACCATTTATTGCTGGCTTTATATTCATCTGATTTGGTGTACCTGTGGTTTACTACCAGATAAGTTAAGTCACTGTTTGGCTTTGAAATTCTCTGTTAAAACTGGCTTGATTTGATTTAATCTTAGTTTATTTGAAAGATCATTGATTTTTCTTTACTGCGGAACTTTTGTTTCGTTTCCAGACTTGGCAGTGCTTTGAAGTGGATTTGCTGATGAAAAGCCCTTTAGTAAACTAAAATTGTGGTAAAAAAAACATTACATGGAGGTTACCTGGAGACATCACAATGTGACATTTTCTCTTTAAAAGCACTATATGAGAAGTAAACAGGAATACCAAGAAGAAAAATGTCCTTTTAAAAAGAACAAGTCTGGTACACAAGATAAGCAGAAGGGATAATGAATGTTACAAACCCTGAAAATTACTGCTTATTTTAGAAAAGTTTATATGTTTGAGGGGAAAATAGTATATTAAAAGAACAAAGTAATTTGTGTACATGAAACTGTAGTTCTTACCTCAATTAAAAGAAAAACTAGCTCAAATTCTGTCAGAACTTATATTCCTTTACAAAGAGAAACATCCTAGTGTTGCTATTCAAGTTACCAATTGTCTTGTATTGTCAGTTCATGTGGTATGTAACTTGTTACTTTAGTACTGCCCAGATTTGTTGGAATCATATATATGTCAGAACTAATCTATAAATAATACTGGGTAAACTGGTTTTATTTAAATTAACACAATAAATTAACACACACACACAAAAAAAAACCATTACAAACAACTATCAGTCCCCAGTGAATCAAATTTTCCAGTCCTTCATCAAAAAAACCTCCTTAGGCTTCTTTCATATATATTTTTTTAATTATTATTTTTAGTCAAGGACTATGGAATCTGGCCTGACAGATGTAGATACTGGTCAAGTTAATCAGTATAAATGTATATTTTTAACTATTCATAAAAAGAAATAAAAAAAATAAAAAAAAACTCCCCTCTTTTCATGGTGCACTATTAACATTGAACTGTGATCCCACAGTTTTATTCAGTATCTGTACAAGTGTGTATATAATTTCAAAGACACAGAAGCACATGCACATATCCTGAGAAGCTCTGATTTTGTGGGCATAAATGATGTAAAATTGAATTATTTTCCCAAAGGTGAGCTTTTTTTAAAGCTTGTCCTGGTGTTACAATTTTTCCTGAAGTCAGAGAGAGACATTGCTGCTCTCTGTCACCAGTACAGAAAAGGAGAGAAACATCTACATGGACATTCATTCACCTCATCTCTGGTTACATGCTGAGATAGCTGAGTAAGTTGGAAGTGCCAGTTCTTCTCAGTTAACTGTTCAAACTCTGAATGCACAGATTAGATGTTTAAACTGAAGGCAGTTAAAATCAGGTCAGATGAATTCTACTATTAATCAAATACACGGGTCAAAGAATAAGCATTATGATACTCTCCTCATGTTTTCCATTTCTTCTAAAAGACAAAGCTTTTAGAGTGCTTTTTTTTTTTTTTTTACCCCCCAGTGTTTGTACATTTTCCTCAGACTGATGAACCTAGATTAAGATGGCAGATACCTCTATGGCAGAAGCATCAGACCTGCCAAAAAACTAAACTTCTTCCACAAAAACAAACAAACAAAACAAAACAAAACAAAAGAATAAAATAAGCATGTAAACTCAACAAGAGAGCAGAGCAAGAAGACATGATAGGCAGCTGTGACACTTAAAGGTCATCCTTAAATATGAAGTACATTTACTTTTTTAGTTACAGTGTAATATTGTTGTTCAGGCAACAAACCCTTGAGATTTAACTGTTATCCATCTATGTTGAGATACATTGCTAATTTGAATGCCTAGTAATTATGCTATGTTATGATATTAACTGAAAGGTCAATGAATTCAGGAAATTACTTTCTTATGGCTTATATGACAGTCTTTTTTCTGATCTTCAACAAAAATTGGATAGTTGATTACTTTCAATATAGCATAAGACAACAGGGAATATAATGATAACACTCACAAAGATATTATGTATTTACTATGGGTTTTAAAAACATGAGAATAATAAATGAAGAAAAAACAAACAAACGAATAAAGCCAAGCAAGAATCCCTAACAGAAAGCATTATCTCTGATTTCATAACTTCAGGCAAAAATAAAAAACATAATGTAAAGTTTGCTTTAAAAACTGCATGTTTTATTTTCTCTGCATTTAAAAGTGAGGGAAAATATCTAGATAGATACCTAGATAGATATGGAGAAATATATTGAAATAACATTTATAATTATTTTTTAAAATTCTAACTGGATGTTTGCTTTAATTGCAATTAAACTGCTTTTACTTACAAATGGCAAATACTTACAGGAGCAAGTTCTTGCTTGTTAAGGATGCTTGGGGGAATACCATTTTTTTAAAGTGTAGATACGTCCTCACTTAAAGGAAGATATTTGCATATTGATATATGTATTTATTACTTGCTCTTTGTACAAGTTCTGAGTTCTCTTTTCAGTGAACTACACCAGAAACAAACAGTACCATGTGACGCTGATGACTAATCTTGTATAGAAAATACTGAGTACTTAAGGGAAGCAATTCATATGTGACAATTGTTCATTTATTGCCCACTGAACAGGTAAAAATAATATTTATAGAAATCTAAATATTGAAAAATCCATTAACAATCAATGGCAAAATTGAGCTGTGTTTTCCAATGGTTTGTTACTTATAAGAAGCTCATTGCAACCTTTTTCTTTCATACAGATCTTTTCTGATTTGAACCTCTTAGATAGCTTGTTTTGACAACACACTGAAAAAAATGTGAAGTTATGAGTTCAAATTATGTGTTGAATGAAAGTCTAGTGTGAAATTAATTCTACACAAAAGGTGAACAATCTTTAACTTACTCTTCTTGCTCATTTTTGGACATTAAAATATACTTGCTTGTAAACAACTCTACTCTTACAATTTTTGCTCAGAATTCCCACATGAGATAATTTGTGTCATTTAGGAACTTGAACTTAAAAGAAGTTAAGCTTTCAAGATCAGATCTAACTAAGATTTTGAAGTATGTTCTTAATATATAAGTACGTACAATCACTCATCATCATGTTGCTAAATGGAACTATGAAACCTCTCTTTTTTTGTTGTTCTCTGGAAACACAATTTTTGAATTGTGAAAGTTTCTCTATGTGATGGTATTTAAGTTTGTGATTCTACTTTTTGACCACTGTTGTCAGTACAGCCCTGCCTAATGTTTTCAGTTGATATTGTTATTTGTAATATGAATATTATTGCCCTGAAATTAAACTAATAAAGCTTTTGTTTCTGTTTTCTTCTGCTTTTTTTCTTCTCATACAATATCCTTTCAACAGAAAGTGAAGAGAAACATAAAAATGAGCATTCCTTCCACAAGGGCCAAACAAACTTACTCAGAAAACAAGGAATCGTAAAAAAAAAAAAAAAAAAAAAAAAAAAAAAAGTGTATAAAATTATGACCTAATTTTACTCAATCTTTTTATTGTTTTGGTTTGGTTCAGCTGTGACTCTCTTACTTTCTTTGATGCACTCACTTATCTACTAAAACTATTTGAGTTGAAATCTATTCAAATCCTCAGTGTTATGTTCTGCTTTCAAAACTGACAGGATTTGACAAGGCTGATTGTATCATCCAATAAATTTCACCTTCTAGATCTTAAAATTCAATAGCAGAACAATCAAGGACTAGCGAGATTATCAAACCCTCAGGAAAGTATTCATTTTTATATATTTTGTCAACAAATAGATCTTGAAAACTGCAGTGTAAAACAGTAGCAAGAATGAGATGTGAATGAGTTATATATTAAATTGAATAAATGAACACGTGTGACTAGTACTCCCTGCTTCTGACCCTTGGAAAATATATTTAACATAGATCATGCTATTTTATAAGGCAAAAATAAATTCTCTGTGACCAAGCTGGCTGGTCACTTATCAAGTCCCCTTTCCCCTCCCCATCAGGCACTGGAAGTACTACACACTAGGTAAACTTCCTCTCTTCTTCTCTATCAGTCTCAAGCCTCCTGGAAACCAGGCTGACTTCTTTCCTCTTTAATGGCCTTGAAGGTCCAAGGCATCCAGCTATGCAGCTTCTTGTCATGACCCCATCATGAAACAGTGAAACGTTACATCACCTGGAGCCCTGTCTATAAAATCAAGCAGCTACAAATCTTAAATGGTCCTTGTAGAGGAAGTGCTGCTGGATGGAAAAATCTGTGATTTCTTGGTGGTTTGAGACACCCCAACAGCTGTTTGCTTCCTGTGAGATCTAAGTAAGTGATTTGTATTCCCTTATATGTCTCAAGTTTAGATTGATTATTATATGATACTTATACAAGTATTTAGATTTGACTTGATCTGCAGAGAGTCCAATGTTATTAGAAACCATAAGCTAAACTGTACTAAAATTTTTGTGCTACATTACTGTTAAAATTTTGCTAAATATATTCTGATTATGAAAATACCGTGCTACACTGATCATAAAAATCTTTGTTACATTTACCAAAGAATTATGCTAAAAAAAAGATTGTAACTACAATCTACCAAGACCAGGGCAGCTTGGTCTAGTGGTAGGCGACCCTGCACATGGCAGGGGAGTTGAAACTAGATGATCATTATGGTCCTTCTCAACCCAGGCCATTCTATGATTCTGTGATTCTATACAATATAGTGCTATCATCACTCTGCCCAGTGTCCCCAGAAGAACTTATTTGTCCCCATAGCATCAAATAACAACACTCCAACACAAAGATCTATTTCTAAGTCTTTTTATCTCACAATCAGCTTTCATTGTAGACTTTAATTTCCCTGCAGGCTGATAAAAAACTTTGAGAAGGAAAGAGTATTTTGCAAAGGAGGTGTAAACCATTATGCCAGCAGCCTATGTATTCAGAGCTAATATAAATCATAAACTTCTAGATAAAAATATAACACTATAAGAACTAGCAATTCTGACTGCCAAGTATGAAACATTTCCAATGTATTTTTTTCTGACTTACTTATACTAGCAATAATCAATATTTATTATAGCAATCCACTGAAAATGCCCATCATTTGAAAGTGTGAATATTTGTGGCATATGTTTAGGAAGTCAAAATCAATTTGCTTTACAGTGTTAATCTATTTCAGTTGAAATATATGTCAGGTAAACTACTTGTTGAAAAGTGCAATTTGAATTGAAAACAAATGCTGCAATAGTACAATGCTTATATATATTTTTCTATAAGGAGAGACATTGCAAGTACCTAAAATGTGCTTTCCTCCACTCATCTAACATGATGGCATTTTTTGCGTTGTCAGCGCCAAACTTAATGGTCAATATAAAAAGGAATAAATAGCATACTATTCAAAAGCATATCTGTCATTTTTGATGGGCCAGACTCAAAGTTCTCAAAAACTTTGGGAGAAGGATGTTTTAAATACAGCTACTGGTGTACCTGGAAGTTAAGCTAAGCATTTATTTACAATTCTGCAAGTTGAAATGATATGGCAGTGTTACAGAAAAAATATGTGATTGCCTAATAAATTAAATGTGACTAATAAAGCAAGAATATTGTACTCTGTGATTACGCAAGGTAGAACACACAGAAGCAAAGTCCTTTCCCTGAACTTTCTTAATGTGGTCTAAATGGTTTGGAATTAAGTTCATCCTACTCATTTCCAATAAATTATGATCATGAGATACAGACAGAACATTTTTCTAAGCTGATCAATACAAATTCTCTGGCAGCCCCCTTTAGGAAGATAAAAAGAAAGAGATGCCTGTCTGCTTCAGAGAAAGTATGATCACAGAATACACACAAATCTATTTGACTTGCAATGAGCCTCATCAAACAAATGAACCATTCGTCATCCTTCTCTGACCCTTGTTTTCATGGAATACCTATGTTTTCTGCAGACAGAATTTTAGAAATCAGCTATGTTATGGCTTGTGTTTTCAGAGCTTTAGTCATTCAGAAAATTAGGGGTGCTAAGAAGTGATGAAATAAAAATAATGTGAATTCCTTATGATACAAAATGATACTGTATTCTGTCTAGAATATGGAATGTTCTAGTTTTAATAGCATAGAATTTTGTAAAATTATCTGTTCTGTTATGCAATAAATTGCAATGCCTTGTGAATTTTTCGTAATGACATTTAATTTTATAAATAGAGCTTTATTTGGTATTTATTTTACCATGGATAATTTCCATATAACTCCTGAATCTGAGCACACAGGTTGGGTTATAGCTTTTAGTATATAGAATCCTTCATGACTATTGTCAGTATAGTACCTTGCAGATCTCTTCTGAAAATGTTAAGCACTTCAGCACAAGTTATACCCTCAGTCTTGACTTTCAGTTATCACCATTTTATTAAAACTAAGTGACTTTTTTTTTTTTTTATTTTTACTGCTGCTTTGCTTAGTCAATTTTTATATGGTGATTAAATATTGAAATGAAGTAATGGTTTTCACTTTGATGAATTATCTCATTATGAGTATATAGCAGCATCATCTGGAATAGCCACAAAGTGATGGTGAACAATATGAGTAGTCAAAAAGTACTCATTTTGTGAAATCCATATTGTGGAAAGTAATACCTAATCTGCCAAAGAATTTCAGAAACAAAGCAAAAATTTAGAAGACTTATTATGAACATAAAAAATAATCTCTTGAGTATTGACATCTCTTCCACAACTCTTTATATTGTATTATGAACTGATACCCTGAAAACCCTAATATTTCTTGCATGATCCTGTCAGAAGTGAAAAAAAAAAAAAAAAAAAAAAAAAAGCTTAAAATGTGAATGCTAACATGTGATCATGAGTGTGTGTAGTAACATTGATAAAACTTGGACTGAACAAAAGTGACACGTCCTGAAACATGATAGCAAACTACCAGTGAGGAGTCTGATCATATATGGTGCTTCTGCATGTTGAATATTTAGATTTTGGAAGAGATGATCTCTGAAAGAGGAAGGTAAAGGAAGTATCTCGGGAGCAGGGGAAGATCCCAGAGTTGAGATGGCTGTGTGGAGGCAAATGCTAGGGTAAGTATCAAGACTTTCTCTATTAATACCTGATATCAGTGACCGTGGGCAGCAGTATGGCAAGAGCCAATATGATTTTCTATGCAGTTCTCCTGAACCAATAGAGATGTCTCTGCAGAGAAGAAATGTTGAGATCTGGTATACATAATGCTGGAGAAGAGCGAGTGAATAAAAGTGGAATAGAAGCTCTAATCTGCTTGGTTCCTAAATAAACTCTATATCCACTGTGATTTACCACTTGGTATGTCCTCACTCATGACATTCCTTAGACTGTAACTCATCTAACCTAACTAAGTATCTGTCCTATATTTATCATCAATAGGTAAGACTGCTGAGTCCAAAATTTCCCCATTTCTCCCTTTTCAGAACAAAAGATTCAGTTATATCTATTTAAAAACAAATTAGTGATGCCCTTGGTGATATCATTATTCATTTAAATATATTATATTGCTGAGCTTTCTAGTATTGAAATGCTAACAAGCTTGAACGTTGGATGAAATTTATTAATTTTCGGTTGAGGAGAAAACAAAGAACTTTTTAGATATTTACTGTAAATAAGAGTTTTCTGAAAAACTGCGTCCCGACAGCCTATGTAAAACAAGATGTTCATTGTAATTTCAGAAATGAAATCCATGATCCAGCAATGTACCCTTGTATCAAAGAATTCTATAAACATCCTGAGCCATAATCATAGAAGTGTAGTCAGCAGGTCCAGGATAGTGATCCTTCCCTTCTCAGATTTAATACCTCTATCATGTTTCATTATAGCCAATTATGCAGGTTTGCCAAAATTAAAATTGCTCACCACTGGAAAGCTCTTGGAAAACTCAAAGAAAAAAAAAAACATCTATCATGTTGACAAGAAATATTGCTATTAACTCAGTAAGTGGCGCTCAGATCTGAAAGAAACTCATCCATAACACTGCATTTCTTCAGGGATTTTTGCTCTTTATTGAAATGAAACAAGACGGTAATAATTTACAATATTCTAAATGCAAATAGAAGGAATAATTAAGAGTTTGAAATTAATTATACATGGAATGTTTCAGAGGACTATCCTGTAAATGCTGAATAAGTGAGAGTGAATTATACACAATATTCCTTTACTCTAATTCCAGTAGTAATCCCACCTGACCAATGGTGCTTTCTCTAGAGTAAGCTCCCTATGATTTTATCACAAAGCCAGTTAGGTTCTAAAAAACATATGTAACACCAACTTAATTAGGACACAAAGTATGTTACCTGACTTTCTCTGGGATAAGTATGGTTCCTCTTGCCTTAATTGTGGTGATAGTGTATGCTGTAAAAGTTCCTACATCCTACGTCAAGTAATCTGCAACTCAGTGTAAGTTAATACTTCCTAATGCTATATGTTTGTAATGTCATACAAATATTACACGTAGTACACCTACTTCTTACACTCTTGGTTATCTTGACAAAGTGACTCTCATCTGAATTTTTAGAAATGGAAAAAAAACCTTCTCTTACTATTGTAGTTTATTTAGGGGATCAATTGCAGCAACAGACATTCTGCATGCTCCTTCTTCATCTGTGGATGAAAGGGTTTCCAGGCAGCATTATAAATCATCAAAAAGACAGTTAGAAACTTCATTTAGCTTTTTAGATAAATAAATAAATAAATGAAGCTGAAATATTTGTACAATTGTGTGTAGCTTGATAATTGAAAACTGTACATGGTGAGGATTAATACTGGCATAGAGAAACTTCCATTTCCTGAATACATATGGCTTGCTCTATGTTATTTGACTGCAGTGTAATAATAAAATGGTGCATAATGTAGATGACTTTGGTCTTAAATTTGGAGCATGATACAAAGTTTTTTTTTTTAATGAATCGATGGTGTTTGATTTCATGATTTTAAATAACTAGATCTGTTAGTCTTCAGAAATGCTCTTAGTTTGCAGACACTTTGAAATAAATCACAAATATCTCTGACATTACTTCATATTATTTTTATGAAAAGAAACTCTCTTAATAAGCAGATAACATAAATGCTATACTTCCTACATTCCAACATGATACTTACAACTTTTCTGCATGTCAAGAATCCTGAATAGTTGAAAATTTTTTGACATTGAAAGAATCTTTTTTTTTTTTTTTTCCTGAACTCTAGTTTTCTAATCAATTGTTGCACTTTATATAGAAGTACAGACTGGTCCTTTACATACAGTAGAGACCTTTATAAGGAATCAGAGTATCTGTTTGGCAGGCCCAGTCAAATGCATATAGATGAAATAATTTACATATTTAGAAATAGAAAAGTATGCTTGCTTACTTTAGAAAATTAAAGGAGAGAAAAAAGCAGATNAAAAAAAAAAAAAAAAAAAAAAAAAAGTGTATAAAATTATGACCTAATTTTACTCAATCTTTTTATTGTTTTGGTTTGGTTCAGCTGTGACTCTCTTACTTTCTTTGATGCACTCACTTATCTACTAAAACTATTTGAGTTGAAATCTATTCAAATCCTCAGTGTTATGTTCTGCTTTCAAAACTGACAGGATTTGACAAGGCTGATTGTATCATCCAATAAATTTCACCTTCTAGATCTTAAAATTCAATAGCAGAACAATCAAGGACTAGCGAGATTATCAAACCCTCAGGAAAGTATTCATTTTTATATATTTTGTCAACAAATAGATCTTGAAAACTGCAGTGTAAAACAGTAGCAAGAATGAGATGTGAATGAGTTATATATTAAATTGAATAAATGAACACGTGTGACTAGTACTCCCTGCTTCTGACCCTTGGAAAATATATTTAACATAGATCATGCTATTTTATAAGGCAAAAATAAATTCTCTGTGACCAAGCTGGCTGGTCACTTATCAAGTCCCCTTTCCCCTCCCCATCAGGCACTGGAAGTACTACACACTAGGTAAACTTCCTCTCTTCTTCTCTATCAGTCTCAAGCCTCCTGGAAACCAGGCTGACTTCTTTCCTCTTTAATGGCCTTGAAGGTCCAAGGCATCCAGCTATGCAGCTTCTTGTCATGACCCCATCATGAAACAGTGAAACGTTACATCACCTGGAGCCCTGTCTATAAAATCAAGCAGCTACAAATCTTAAATGGTCCTTGTAGAGGAAGTGCTGCTGGATGGAAAAATCTGTGATTTCTTGGTGGTTTGAGACACCCCAACAGCTGTTTGCTTCCTGTGAGATCTAAGTAAGTGATTTGTATTCCCTTATATGTCTCAAGTTTAGATTGATTATTATATGATACTTATACAAGTATTTAGATTTGACTTGATCTGCAGAGAGTCCAATGTTATTAGAAACCATAAGCTAAACTGTACTAAAATTTTTGTGCTACATTACTGTTAAAATTTTGCTAAATATATTCTGATTATGAAAATACCGTGCTACACTGATCATAAAAATCTTTGTTACATTTACCAAAGAATTATGCTAAAAAAAAGATTGTAACTACAATCTACCAAGACCAGGGCAGCTTGGTCTAGTGGTAGGCGACCCTGCACATGGCAGGGGAGTTGAAACTAGATGATCATTATGGTCCTTATCAACCCAGGCCATTCTATGATTCTGTGATTCTATACAATATAGTGCTATCATCACTCTGCCCAGTGTCCCCAGAAGAACTTATTTGTCCCCATAGCATCAAATAACAACACTCCAACACAAAGATCTATTTCTAAGTCTTTTTATCTCACAATCAGCTTTCATTGTAGACTTTAATTTCCCTGCAGGCTGATAAAAAACTTTGAGAAGGAAAGAGTATTTTGCAAAGGAGGTGTAAACCATTATGCCAGCAGCCTATGTATTCAGAGCTAATATAAATCATAAACTTCTAGATAAAAATATAACACTATAAGAACTAGCAATTCTGACTGCCAAGTATGAAACATTTCCAATGTATTTTTTTCTGACTTACTTATACTAGCAATAATCAATATTTATTATAGCAATCCACTGAAAATGCCCATCATTTGAAAGTGTGAATATTTGTGGCATATGTTTAGGAAGTCAAAATCAATTTGCTTTACAGTGTTAATCTATTTCAGTTGAAATATATGTCAGGTAAACTACTTGTTGAAAAGTGCAATTTGAATTGAAAACAAATGCTGCAATAGTACAATGCTTATATATATTTTTCTATAAGGAGAGACATTGCAAGTACCTAAAATGTGCTTTCCTCCACTCATCTAACATGATGGCATTTTTTGCGTTGTCAGCGCCAAACTTAATGGTCAATATAAAAAGGAATAAATAGCATACTATTCAAAAGCATATCTGTCATTTTTGATGGGCCAGACTCAAAGTTCTCAAAAACTTTGGGAGAAGGATGTTTTAAATACAGCTACTGGTGTACCTGGAAGTTAAGCTAAGCATTTATTTACAATTCTGCAAGTTGAAATGATATGGCAGTGTTACAGAAAAAATATGTGATTGCCTAATAAATTAAATGTGACTAATAAAGCAAGAATATTGTACTCTGTGATTACGCAAGGTAGAACACACAGAAGCAAAGTCCTTTCCCTGAACTTTCTTAATGTGGTCTAAATGGTTTGGAATTAAGTTCATCCTACTCATTTCCAATAAATTATGATCATGAGATACAGACAGAACATTTTTCTAAGCTGATCAATACAAATTCTCTGGCAGCCCCCTTTAGGAAGATAAAAAGAAAGAGATGCCTGTCTGCTTCAGAGAAAGTATGATCACAGAATACACACAAATCTATTTGACTTGCAATGAGCCTCATCAAACAAATGAACCATTCGTCATCCTTCTCTGACCCTTGTTTTCATGGAATACCTATGTTTTCTGCAGACAGAATTTTAGAAATCAGCTATGTTATGGCTTGTGTTTTCAGAGCTTTAGTCATTCAGAAAATTAGGGGTGCTAAGAAGTGATGAAATAAAAATAATGTGAATTCCTTATGATACAAAATGATACTGTATTCTGTCTAGAATATGGAATGTTCTAGTTTTAATAGCATAGAATTTTGTAAAATTATCTGTTCTGTTATGCAATAAATTGCAATGCCTTGTGAATTTTTCGTAATGACATTTAATTTTATAAATAGAGCTTTATTTGGTATTTATTTTACCATGGATAATTTCCATATAACTCCTGAATCTGAGCACACAGGTTGGGTTATAGCTTTTAGTATATAGAATCCTTCATGACTATTGTCAGTATAGTACCTTGCAGATCTCTTCTGAAAATGTTAAGCACTTCAGCACAAGTTATACCCTCAGTCTTGACTTTCAGTTATCACCATTTTATTAAAACTAAGTGACTTTTTTTTTTTTTTATTTTTACTGCTGCTTTGCTTAGTCAATTTTTATATGGTGATTAAATATTGAAATGAAGTAATGGTTTTCACTTTGATGAATTATCTCATTATGAGTATATAGCAGCATCATCTGGAATAGCCACAAAGTGATGGTGAACAATATGAGTAGTCAAAAAGTACTCATTTTGTGAAATCCATATTGTGGAAAGTAATACCTAATCTGCCAAAGAATTTCAGAAACAAAGCAAAAATTTAGAAGACTTATTATGAACATAAAAAATAATCTCTTGAGTATTGACATCTCTTCCACAACTCTTTATATTGTATTATGAACTGATACCCTGAAAACCCTAATATTTCTTGCATGATCCTGTCAGAAGTGAAAAAAAAAAAAAAAAAAAAAAAAAAGCTTAAAATGTGAATGCTAACATGTGATCATGAGTGTGTGTAGTAACATTGATAAAACTTGGACTGAACAAAAGTGACACGTCCTGAAACATGATAGCAAACTACCGGTGAGGAGTCTGATCATATATGGTGCTTCTGCATGTTGAATATTTAGATTTTGGAAGAGATGATCTCTGAAAGAGGAAGGTAAAGGAAGTATCTCGGGAGCAGGGGAAGATCCCAGAGTTGAGATGGCTGTGTGGAGGCAAATGCTAGGGTAAGTATCAAGACTTTCTCTATTAATACCTGATATCAGTGACCGTGGGCAGCAGTATGGCAAGAGCCAATATGATTTTCTATGCAGTTCTCCTGAACCAATAGAGATGTCTCTGCAGAGAAGAAATGTTGAGATCTGGTATACATAATGCTGGAGAAGAGCGAGTGAATAAAAGTGGAATAGAAGCTCTAATCTGCTTGGTTCCTAAATAAACTCTATATCCACTGTGATTTACCACTTGGTATGTCCTCACTCATGACATTCCTTAGACTGTAACTCATCTAACCTAACTAAGTATCTGTCCTATATTTATCATCAATAGGTAAGACTGCTGAGTCCAAAATTTCCCCATTTCTCCCTTTTCAGAACAAAAGATTCAGTTATATCTATTTAAAAACAAATTAGTGATGCCCTTGGTGATATCATTATTCATTTAAATATATTATATTGCTGAGCTTTCTAGTATTGAAATGCTAACAAGCTTGAACGTTGGATGAAATTTATTAATTTTCGGTTGAGGAGAAAACAAAGAACTTTTTAGATATTTACTGTAAATAAGAGTTTTCTGAAAAACTGCGTCCCGACAGCCTATGTAAAACAAGATGTTCATTGTAATTTCAGAAATGAAATCCATGATCCAGCAATGTACCCTTGTATCAAAGAATTCTATAAACATCCTGAGCCATAATCATAGAAGTGTAGTCAGCAGGTCCAGGATAGTGATCCTTCCCTTCTCAGATTTAATACCTCTATCATGTTTCATTATAGCCAATTATGCAGGTTTGCCAAAATTAAAATTGCTCACCACTGGAAAGCTCTTGGAAAACTCAAAGAAAAAAAAAAACATCTATCATGTTGACAAGAAATATTGCTATTAACTCAGTAAGTGGCGCTCAGATCTGAAAGAAACTCATCCATAACACTGCATTTCTTCAGGGATTTTTGCTCTTTATTGTAATGAAACAAGACGGTAATAATTTACAATATTCTAAATGCAAATAGAAGGAATAATTAAGAGTTTGAAATTAATTATACATGGAATGTTTCAGAGGACTATCCTGTAAATGCTGAATAAGTGAGAGTGAATTATACACAATATTCCTTTACTCTAATTCCAGTAGTAATCCCACCTGACCAATGGTGCTTTCTCTAGAGTAAGCTCCCTATGATTTTATCACAAAGCCAGTTAGGTTCTAAAAAACATATGTAACACCAACTTAATTAGGACACAAAGTATGTTACCTGACTTTCTCTGGGATAAGTATGGTTCCTCTTGCCTTAATTGTGGTGATAGTGTATGCTGTAAAAGTTCCTACATCCTACGTCAAGTAATCTGCAACTCAGTGTAAGTTAATACTTCCTAATGCTATATGTTTGTAATGTCATACAAATATTACACGTAGTACACCTACTTCTTACACTCTTGGTTATCTTGACAAAGTGACTCTCATCTGAATTTTTAGAAATGGAAAAAAAACCTTCTCTTACTATTGTAGTTTATTTAGGGGATCAATTGCAGCAACAGACATTCTGCATGCTCCTTCTTCATCTGTGGATGAAAGGGTTTCCAGGCAGCATTATAAATCATCAAAAAGACAGTTAGAAACTTCATTTAGCTTTTTAGATAAATAAATAAATAAATGAAGCTGAAATATTTGTACAATTGTGTGTAGCTTGATAATTGAAAACTGTACATGGTGAGGATTAATACTGGCATAGAGAAACTTCCATTTCCTGAATACATATGGCTTGCTCTATGTTATTTGACTGCAGTGTAATAATAAAATGGTGCATAATGTAGATGACTTTGGTCTTAAATTTGGAGCATGATACAAAGTTTTTTTTTTTAATGAATCGATGGTGTTTGATTTCATGATTTTAAATAACTAGATCTGTTAGTCTTCAGAAATGCTCTTAGTTTGCAGACACTTTGAAATAAATCACAAATATCTCTGACATTACTTCATATTATTTTTATGAAAAGAAACTCTCTTAATAAGCAGATAACATAAATGCTATACTTCCTACATTCCAACATGATACTTACAACTTTTCTGCATGTCAAGAATCCTGAATAGTTGAAAATTTTTTGACATTGAAAGAATCTTTTTTTTTTTTTTTTCCTGAACTCTAGTTTTCTAATCAATTGTTGCACTTTATATAGAAGTACAGACTGGTCCTTTACATACAGTAGAGACCTTTATAAGGAATCAGAGTATCTGTTTGGCAGGCCCAGTCAAATGCATATAGATGAAATAATTTACATATTTAGAAATAGAAAAGTATGCTTGCTTACTTTAGAAAATTAAAGGAGAGAAAAAAGCAGATACTTGTAATAAATTAGGCTGATACAATACCACTGTTTATTCTTCTCAGTTGAGCTAGAGTTTCCCTCTGCTACCTTTAAAGGGAAGGTGTCTTACTGTGCTAAGATATCTTGTTGTTTATTTTGTTTCTCTACCACAGTCTTAAAAGAGAGAAAGAACACAGAGAAAATGTTATGTTTTCACTTTCCTTAGCTTTTCCTACCATAAAATCACAAGGGATTCCTTCATGTTTCTTATAACTGACTTGTGGAGAATCACACAGTACAGTGTGAAACATTCACTTTTCCTTTCATGAACATATATAATGCATATATTCTATGCTTGATTCTTTTCTACTTTGAGACTTATTTCATTTGTTGTTTTGAAAAACACCATGTACTATTCCCGACTATAATGCGAAGTATTGCATTTATGTGTGAGATAAATGTTGCTAGATTCATTGCTACTCCTTTTCTGTATTATTTAAATACAAGTGAGATTGCACAGAGTTTGAAATGAAGAACTGAATCATTAACATACATAACATCACTAAGATTTCTTTCTATGACAGTTGTGAAATTTATGGAGGATCCATCAGGGGAATATACTACAGTGGTACCTTCCTGTTATATAATATTTTATTGATAATTATCATCTAGCCCCACGCATACAATCTGATCAGACATACTAGCAGAATTTTAGCATGTAAGGGGGCTAATATTCTAGAAGTTCAATGGAATATATATTGTCCACTGGAATATAAATACAGTAATAGTGGTAATTGGTAATATCAGCAATAAGCGAAAGCTATATCTATTTATTTAGTTAGATATTTACACAGCTCTAGTAAGTTGTATAAATTGGTGTAGATCCAAGGTAGATCTAACGAAAGTATTTTTGCCAAAAAGGATGGCAAAAAGGTCTTAAGATAACACTTTTACAGCCCTCAGCTGCTTTTCATTGAAGAGTGTTTTCTTCTTGGGTAGATTTTTCTCCAGATCTCCCAGATTGCAAGAACTTTCATTAAAGAGGCTGATTACAGGTTAATGTCCTCCTCTCATTGAAGAATACAACGCATAAGAAACACTGTAGAGAGATCATATAGACAGCTGAGTAGATAACTAGCATATCAAAGAGATTTGTAGTCTTTCAGAATGAAATTCAGAGCCAATTAACTTCTTCTCATGAAGGCATCCCTTGCATCCTTTTCTGTCCTCTAACAGATGAAAAATCATTCTGTTGTGAAACTGCATTACTTGAAATAGTTATCTCTCTTTCTCATAATTCAAATGTGTGCTAAATTAATAGAACAATCAAATATATATAAGTTATGTGAGTTAAATCACTTCCATCAAACTTGTAGATCTCTAAGTAATAAGTACTTTGGTATGAAACAAAACCCAAGATTATAGAAATGAATAAAATAGTTCTTTAGCAGATACAAGAATTGCTGATCAACTCAGGACAAACATCACATATTGTAAGACTGATCAAATAAATAGAAGAAAGTATAATATCCACTCTTCAAAAGATTGGGTTCTTTTGTGCAAATATATTTTAATTAGAGCATTTCTGGTTTTGTTTTGTAAAATTTCACTGCATAACTTACAAATTTACAAAACAAGTATGATTCAGAAGCAAAGTTATTAAAAAAAATCATAAAAGGAACTCAAAAGAGTTCCCGTTTCATTGCTGTTTGGGTTTCATCAAAGAAGAAGGAGCAATATCAAAAATATAGTGAATATGTAATGCTACTCACTGTGAAGAGTGGGGTGGGAAAAAAAAGAGGAACCCTAAGCAGGTTGTATGTCAGCTAACTTTAGACATCTATTTTCTATCATCTGTGTCTGCAGTAGTCATCTAGCTTCCTTTTAAACTCAGTGGGAAGATACAGATATGCCAAAGACGCTATTAATCTCAACCTAACACAACTGTTTAAGGATTCAAAATAATTGTCATATTTCTGCTTGTTTCTTTCTTTTATAATGGTAAGATTAATCAACTAGTCAGCTGTAGATAGCTACATTATAAACACCTCAACATAGATGCAATGCATTTCAAAAATTGTTTTAAAAGAAAATCTTTTTATATACTTTCTACTTGAAACTGTAAGAGGTTCTAATATTGTGATATCTGTTGCTTACGATGATATGAGACTATTTTAGGTTTTATTTTGAAGTAATTGTACTTACAGAGGATACACACTACATAGGACAGTGTACATTTAAAATGTTTTAACATATATACCTAACTCCAGAAAAATTACTTACACTGGCTAGATATCTCTGGGAACCTATTATATAATTCACTCAAGTAAGATAAACTTCTTACTCTACTGACTGAGAAAAATAAGTTGAAAATGCCTAGAATCTATATTCATGAGTGAAAATTTAGTCTACCTAAATTAGGTATACAGCTTTCTTGACTGAGGCCAAAATAAATCGCTAGATATCTATGTAACCTGAGATCAATTTTATATAGCCTCATTCTGAAGTCTAGTACTAAACAGAGGAAATCAATTTTCATCAAAGTGATGACAGGAATGTGTAATAACCTTACAGTTAGAAATAGAAAGAAGTTTCTATGTACAGGGGCAGGATTCAGTTGTACAAAAAATAATTCACAGCTAAAGAAATCCAAATCTACATAGAGATGACAAAGGATGTTCTAATGTAGCTTCAGTTGAGTTGTTGCCAGTAAATATAGTATATTTATTAAACATAGTAAATTTGTTAAATACAAATTGATATTAGGCATTTTCACTTGGACAGTTCTACCCTCTGTGTGAATGTGTCTCCACTGGTAAAAAAAAAACAAACAAACTGAAGACACTGGCTGCCTACTATAGGTGTCTAGTGTCATTTTAGATACTGCTGAGCATCCTATTGAACCTACAGACGCTGCTCCTATAAAATGTATAGTTTCTGTAAGTCACTTGTGAAATCCACCAGTATCAGATGAATGTGATGCACGACATTAAATGCCTATGGTTTGTCAACAAAAAAAACCAATATAGAGTAATATCTGAAGTTCCCACTGGATTAGTCTTTACTCCATACATACATTTCTAGAGCTTCTGGACATACCCTTGAGTACTCTTCCTCTACAGAAAGGTATTGATCTTTTTCAAACTGTGATTCACATCTGCTAGAACCTTGTGTAGCTGCCTTGGGTATCCTGAGTAATATAAAGTGCCTCGAATCAGTACACAGAGCAGCTGAGTGTCAGTAGGGGATTCAAGCTCTGAGGAGTTGCATTAATAACTTTCTGTATTTCCATCACCCTTCATTTTTCTAGTAGTGCATTTAAAGCTACTAAAATAACTAATAGTAAATATGAAGCAAAAAGTTGAATACAGTATAGATCTGGTGTATTGTGACTGGGACAAAGATTTTGGCAGGTCATTTAAGTCACCTTTCTGAATGGAGGTCATGTAGAAGAGACCATATATGCATAATACTTCCTGAAACCAAAGAAAATATGGTCAGATTTTAATTTCATATATACGATTTTGCCATTGACAGCAGTAGGATAAAAAATTAGCCCCGAGAAATAAAAGTATTATATATCAGCCTTTCTTCTCATTGGTAAGCCATTTCTAAACAGAAATTCTAAAAAGAGAGAAAAAAAAAGTTTGAAGGAACTAGCAGGCAGTAATTCCACATTTTGAGGTCAAAATGTGTTGTTTCATCACAACAATGTTTTAAGATTTTTGGTTGTATCTTTGAAACGAATTGAATTAACAACAAGCCAAAGCATGATTGCCTCAAGAAACAAAAAATATATATTTTTAGCGTTTTGCTGTAGTCTCTCTCTTTAGCATGTCGGGAGAATCCTCAAAAGACAAACAATTCTGAATGCTAAGTAAGTGACTAATATTAAAAGTGTTACTATAGTGATCTGCACTTCTGCTGTTTATTGGCTGGTGTTTGTTTCCTTACAACTGAATGGACACCCATAATATGAACAATTAACTTGAGTGCCTATCTTTAATCTAGTGCATGACTCATATAGTCTGGTGGTTTAAGACCCTACGCACCTTATGCAAAGCAAAAAGTTATTTTTTACTGGCTGAACAGTGAAAGCTATATCTGGGGTAGTTGGAGAAGGAAAAAGGGGATATGTGGAAATTTGCGTATTCACCAGTTTGCAGCACATTTACAAAAGTGGAGGTGTGGAAGAGGAGATTGACTGTATTCATTTCAGACGCCTGCAGAGTCCAGTTATTTGAGAGTCTGCAGAAGACACGAGACTGACTGCCATCAGCTGCTGCAGGAGGGCATAAGTCCTGTGACACATCTGCCAGATCCGTATAGATCTCTGTATACCTACAGATGATTGTTAGTTGCTGACCTTAGACAATTTACAGAGAAAAGTGCAGGGTAAGATTTTTCTTTTTTTAAAATACATGACAGAAACAACACTATAGGTACATACATCTGTGCTTCCCACCTTAAATTTTATGATGTACATTGCTCCAGTAATGGAGCTCTGAAAAAGATGAGATGAGTAGGTCTTATAAGTGACCATTTTCCTCCACTGTTTATAAAGCAAAAATAGGCTGAGAGGCAGACATCAACATTAATGAAGTCAGGATTCATCTGAAGCACCACGTTCAAGATGGTTTATGGACTGCTGCAAGGGCCATGAGGAAGGGGTTGGCATATCATTTTGGGGTCAAAAGAGAGGAATTTGGCATGAAAAATCAGATTTAACAGCAGAGCTGGAAAGGATAGATTCTGGGGAGGCAATGAAGAATCAAATGATAAAAAAAAAAAACAACAGAGACAGACATCTCAATCTCATGAGTTAAGAAATTTTGCCACTCACAAAGAAAACTTTATTCACATACTGAAGACAACAGAGTCCTCATTTTGTCTCTGCCACTAATGTTGTGCTTGGAAAATATTCCTGCTTTAGATGTTAATGCCTCAGTTTCCTCAGTTCACAGCAGGAAATGATAATCATAGAATCATAGAATCATAGAATGGCCTGGGTTGAAAAGGACAAAAATGATCATCTAGTTTCAACCCCCCTGCTATGTGCAGGGTTGCCAACCACTTCACCAGGCTGCCCAGAGCCACATCCAGCCTGGCCTTGAATGCCTCCAGCGATGGGGCATCACAACCTCCTTGGGCAACCTGTTCCAGTATGTCACCACCCTTTGTGTGAAAAACTTCCTCCTAAGATCTAACCTAAACCTCCCCTGTCTCAGTTTAAAACCATTCCCCTTTGTCCTATCGCTATCCACCCTCGTAAACAGCCGTTCCCCTTCCGGTTTATACGCTCCCTTCAAATACTGGAAGGCCGCAATGAGGTCTCGCCGGAGCCTCCTCTTCTCCAAGCTGAACAATCCCAGTTCCCTCACCCTCTCCTCATAGGAGAGGTGCTCCAGCCCTCTGATCATCTTTGTGGCCCTCCTCTGGACCCGCTCCAAGAGCTCCACGTCCTTCCTGTACTGGGGGCCCCAGGCCTGGACGCAGTACTCCAGATGGGGCCTCCCAAGAGCTGAGTAGAGTGGGACAATCACCTCCCTCTCCCTGCTGGCCACCCCTTTTTTAATGCAGCCCAGAACACAGTTGGCCTTCTGGCTGCAAGCGCGCACTGCTGGCTCGTGTCTAGCTTCT
>JACDJE010000389.1:733123-746592 GCA_016647715.1 Pavo muticus
CTCTGTGGGAAGGTCAGGATGTCATAGACAGGCTCCAAGATACTCCCTTCTATCCTCCTTCCAAGCTTATCTCTATGCAAGGACGAGCAGACTTCCAAAACAATGGCCAAGTGTGGAGTGAGTAAGTGTCAGAAGTTAATTAAATAATTAGGGGTTTATGCTTGGCCAGCAAAGATTTATGTTCACTTAGTGTTTGTGCGTCTAGTGAAGCGTCGAGAAGATTGTGAACCTAAAGTACTCAGCCAATGAGGAACTAGGGGAGAAGGAGATAAGCGTCGGGTGAAAAGGCATAAAAGATGTAACGCTGTTTTCTGTGGGCTCCTGCTTGCAGGGGGCCCGCCATTGCAATCGCGAATAAAATTTTGCTTTATCAGAGATACCGTCCTGGAAAATTATTTGGATATTTCCAACACCCAGAAGCCTGTTCGCTGTGCTGTTATCATTTCTGCTCAGGGGGAACAGATATAAAGCTTTGGTAGGTCATCTGACCGGGCTCTTCTTTGTCAGACTCTCTCCCTGCTGCTTGACCGGACTGCGCATCTCACCTCAGCGTTATGGTGAGGCCTACCCAGCTTTCAGACAATCTCTCTCTCTCTCATTATATTTGATTTATTAGCTTCAATTCTAATTATATTGTATTGAAGTGTGTTATCTTGCATTCCGATACCATATTTAGTAAATTAGTTTGTTTCTCCTCAGATCATAGCCACTTTTTAAAATTATTTTGGGGTCCCCTGTTTTCCCTTTTCCGGAGGCGCGGATTTTGCGAAATCCCTCAGCCCTGCTAGTCACAGAACCGGGCTGAACTAGCCTGTAAACTGTTGACACAGTGCCGATTATAATGAACTAATTTTTAAATACTAACTTCATAAAACATATTAAAAAATTAAACACTTCAACTTAGCTTTTCCCAACAACAAAAATGTTGATATGTCTTCAGTTTTATGTAATTATTTTTAGTTATTCAATGATTAGAGAAGAAACATAATACAGAACTGTATAACAGTGGCAATACAATATGCATACCTTTCTAACACAATGCACTATGTAATTCTATGTACTAGTGTTACTTAGTAACAAAATTAATCCATGAAATAGGTAATATTTGAATAATATTAAGGAATTATTACTATTAAAACAACATTAAAAGTAATTAAATTGACCAGAAACTCAATTTGTTAGTAGCTTCCAGAACATCCAAAATATTTTAAAGGTCAAAAGGAGAATCTAAAATATATTTTCTTTCTTCCAGTCATCTGGGCATTAGATGGCTTATGCTTCCTCCTTCCAGACTTAGATGTTCTCTGGTCACTTGTTTTTCTGCTTTTGCATACTTACCAAATCTCTTTGTGAATAGTTGAGGACCTCTTAGACTGAACCCCAGTTTCTTTATAAGCTAGGCAAAGTATATCTATATTGAAGGAGGAATTGTGTATATAGATAGTCAGACAGCATGCCTAATACACCTTAATATGATTGAGTCTTTCATGATTGGTAGCATTTGAAGACACCAGCTAAGAACATGACAAAATGTTAGAAATGCATAATAAACAAAAAGAAATAAACAGGAAGACCTTTTCAGCTTCAAAAAAATTATATTGTTAACTGACATTAAGGAAAAATGACTAGGATCCTCCCTATCTCTGGATCTTCCAGTTAAGCATCCACAAATCTAATAGATACGTGATGGGAATATGCAAGCGATAGCCTGATTCCACAACATAATTAAGCTACTCTGCTTGGAAAGGGCAACTGTACATTGCAGTCTTTTTATGCATGTTATGTTATACACTGGATGAAAAAGAGAAAAAAATCTTATTCACAGTTCTACAATTTAGTTGTTAGGCAGCAAAGTATTTCTCAAGTGAAAGACAATAAAGCCACAGAAGTATTTTATAAGAGATAAATAAATAAATTATTTCTGCAAAACAGCTTTTACCATTGAAAGTATTTCAGAAAATAATTAGTTAATAAGTTTTATTCTGCATAATCATTTTCATTTATCCTTGTATAATTGCTCTGAAAGATGGGCCAAAAGTCTTTTTTTTTTTTTTACTCCATCCTTCTGAAGAATGTGCAAATATGAAAAAGGAAAAAAGAATTTTTCTTATGTCAGAAAATTGTTCTTAGGACTTAAAATAGGCTTTAGAAATGTCGTTTTCAGAACATGAGTTGAAATGAGATTGCAATGCCAGATATCACTATGCATAAAAGCATATTATGTAACATTTATAGCTCTCTTTTGTGCAATGGCTTTCTATGATGGCTAACTGAAAAATTCTGTCACTGTCATTTTGTGGCTCAGAGTACAATGTGATATTATTTAATAAGATGTATAACCTTCTTGCCTGCCTATTCTTGTTGGCATTGTTAAACGGATGCACATACATCATCACGACTGTGCCAATGTTTTTTTGTTGATCTCGTTATGGTTTCCAAAATATTTCATTGCAAGACATGTTGATGTTACTTAAAAAAATTTCCAACAGAGAAAAGAGAAATGTATTTCACATTAGTTTCATAACCTCACTTTCCATAACTTTACACTACATTTAACTATGTCAGCTGAGGAAAGGAAAGCTTTCTAAATTCCCTGAGAAGTAAATCCTAGGAAGTCAAGTTCTCCATTAAATTTCAGGAAAAAAAGTCCTTGTGTTATGGTCATTTGTAAAAACAAACATTTGCAATGAGGAAATAACTGCCAATTTAGACTAACTAAGACAAATGAGATAACGAGGCCAGTGGCAGCTCTGAGTTGACAAACCCAGCTGAGTGCCCAGCTCCAAGCAGGAAGCTTCTTTTTCCTACCAGAAGGTATATATGCTAATAGTAACTAATTTCCCAATCTTGGCCTTATTGTGTTTGATGATAGGAGGGCATACCACTTAGTTACAGATGTGACATTAATTTGGATGTGGGGAACAGGTAATCTATGCAATCTTCTTACAAGGTCACCAAAAATGTAAAACCTGGCTTGGTAAAAATAAATACAGAAATACGTGAGTTTGAAGGTCAGATTATTTTAAATGAAAATGACGATGAAAGAACGAAAAAATCTGTAGTATAAAGTGGATGAAATTAAGCCAGTACTTTGCAGCTACTCAGACCTCTCCATTTTAATGTCCTTAGCATTAAAAGAAGAATTAAAGGATTTGCTCAAATACCAGATTTAACACAAAAAGACCACTTTATACCTGCTAATTGTTTGAAAAGTCACACATAGAGAAAACCTGTCAGGAGTATTTTGAAACACCTTTTTAAAGGCATTTTTATCACTATTATTTTTGATGGAATTTTTCATAAAGGAACCTTTTTTTGTTGTTTGTTTTCTTTTTCAAAGTTTCATAAAGATGTGTGAAAATAAGGAGACTTCTTAGGAATATGTTTTTTTTTAAATATATAAAAGTCTTATTTGTCAAAACTGTGTTTATTTGTTCATAACAGATGTAAGTTTTCAATATGATGAAAAACAACCACAGCAAAACATAGTTTATATATTTTTACCCTTGGGAGATATGAGAAGAATCTGTAATTTTAGAGGAATATTATCTACATATTACCAACATTTTTTTTCCTATGGAGTGCAGCATAATTGATATGCAAAATTACTTACAGTATTGCGGACAAATTTATGTATTGCCTTTGAGTAATTTAGAGTTGCTGATGATTTCAATGAGAGTTGCAAAAAATAACTAAGTATGTTATTTTGCATTACACTAAGACCATTCACTTAAAAAATATTATTTATGTAATCACTCAGACTTCATCTTAAAAATGCTTGGATAATTGAAATACCTGAAAATATAGAATGTCACTTTTTTTTTCTATTTATATTGCAGCCATGCAGCCTTTATAAAATCCTTCTAATATGAATGAGTGGAATTAATCATTATCTATAACTAATGCACTTGAAAAATATATATAGGTTTATGCTGATCTGTTAAATGATCCAAGAATAGAATATAAACTGTTTTTTTTTTTTATGAAAAGGAAATAAAAATTATAACAAGTAATTATTTATCTGACCATATATTAAAGAGTACTTAATATTTAGGATTTTACAATTTTGCTTAATCTTCCATTGTTTTGCCCTAATTAAAAGCTATGTAAAATTAATAATGAATATTGATGGAGGTCCCAATGAACAAAAAAGAATGTATTCTAAATTGACAACATGCATGTTTACTAATGTATGGTAGTTTCTGAGGCATTTTCTATAATCTCTTCTGACATTTTGAAATTATTATTGTTTAGTATTATAGATTGGGAATATGCGTCCCTTATTCATTTTTTTAAGCTAGATGGATGTATTATCCTTCCATTAGCCTTTCAATACTCCTGCCTTTCTCCCTTTACAAATAGTGGGAATTTAGTCTTTTACTGTAGGAGAACTGGCATACCGCACAGCCACAATTTGAAAACAGATTTGGTTCCAACATCAGTAATTATGGCAATAATTGTGAACTCTGCTGATTTTGTATTTGTTGTTATTCTTCTGTACATTTACTGTATAGCAAATTATTGATTCAAGACAATGATTAGCTGTTCAGTTTGTATATATCTAAAATTTATTTTTCATTCAAAATTTATCTACCTTGAAAAAGTGCAGCAGAAAGCCTGGTAGCAAAAATGCAGTAGTAATCCAGACAAAATCCAAGCTTGCAGAACCCTGTTGATATTTTAAATTGGATCAGTAAATGATTGAGACTCACTGTCATGTATGGATGTTGGGGTTTAACCCAGAAGATGGCTCAGCACCACACAGTAGTTTGCTTGCTCCTCCGCTTCCCAGTGGGATGGGAGAGACAATAGGGAAAAAAAACAAAGTAGAACTCCTGTGTTGAGACAAAATTTTTACTAAGACAGAGAAAAGGAAAAGGATAATAGTTATGACTGTATGTATATATATATATATACATATATGAATGTATCTAACAAGTGGTGCATTAACAATTGTTCGCCACCTTCCAACCTATGCTCCCCAAGCAGCAGAAGAAGAGAGGGATGAACTCCCACCTCCTTCAAAACTCCTTCCACATGACGCCATATGATATGGAATACCCCTCTGACCAGAGGGGTAAGTCAGATGTCCTAATTCTGTTCCCTCCCAGCTCCTTGGGCCCTTCGCTGAGAATGGCCTTGGCAGAAACAATAAACATCAGTGTGTTATCAACACTGTTTTTCTCCTGGAATGAAAAACAGCATCATACCAAACACTCTAAAGAAAAAAATTCCATCCCAGCTGAAACCGTAAAATCTTTCTCCAAGAGGAAAAGTCACTGAAGTGTGCGCTAGCAAAGAGTATAATATGAATGGCTTAAAAATGGAAAATGTTTATTTAATTGTTTATTATAATGCATAGTGGTTGATCTCAGGAACTCATGAACAGGATGCATCTGGCATGGTTGTTACCTAATAGCATAAAAGAACATATATATATATGCACATCATATATTTAGTATTTATTTAAATGTTATATGTGTATAATGTATAAAATATATATTAAAATTTACTAACTCAGCAGTCAAACCTCTGAAGATGTATATACTGAGTCTTTCTTCTACACATCTGAGGTGAAGACTTTTAAGAAAACAATCATGTGAAGACTTATAGCTAATGAAATGGAACAGATTAATAATTCTTCTAGTGATCAGAAAAGAACACATCACCATTTAAATAACACAGACAGTTTGAAAGAGATAACCATTAACATTATGTTGTGTTCTTTGATCTAGTAGTCAGTAGCAGATTATTCAAGAGTGACTACACAGCATAAAACAATGACATGGGCAGTCCAGTAATTTTTAATTCAGTGTGATGATTTGGAAATGCTATTATCCAACTTCCAAAAGATTGGCAGTATTCAATAGTATAGATGTTTTATAGTTTTTGGTCTTCCAACTCAATGGATCTTTTGTCAATTACATGTCTCTTGCAAAAACTTTGTGCATTTTCTCAGTAAAATTTTTAAAAGCTGAACTAACACTGGAAAAGCCACAAACTACTATGTGATTAAAACAGAAATTGCTGATTTGATGACAATTTTCTAGTTAGCTATATTTTAACAAAAGAAAATTTAGGTAAATTTAGTTTGGAAATTTTAATCAATTTAAGATACAGTACATGAATTTTGTGTATCGTTTTAATGACAGCAGCATGATCTTTTAAGTCAGGCATGATCACAGATTAAGTATATATTAGATTTCAGTTTACTCATAATCACATGCATCATAGAATCATAGAATGGCTTGGATTTTGAAGGACCTTAAAGTTCCAACTCTCTCTCCATAGGCAGTGTTGCCAACCACTTAATCAGGCACTGTATAAAGAAATCAAGCCAAATGAGGATTTTTCTAACACTTTGTATTTCCCCATTAATTATAGTTAACTTAGTTAAGTCTTTAATGAAGAACTAATATATTTGTCTTATGTTCTACATGTGGACAATGCTGTATTATTTGAAATGTTCTTGTTTCTTACAAGGAAAAGAAAATTGAAATAAATAGTCCCAATATGGTGACATCTTTCTAACTTGATAAACTGTTTAAACATATAAAACTTTGGATTCCTCTAAACCAAAACGGACAGTGAGTCATATCTTTAGCCACGTAATGCTTTATGACAGATTCTTTCCCATTTTCTTGAAAGAAGTACAGAGAAAAGAAGACAGAATCTTTTACCTTCCCTGTAGCATTGCTATTTTGTACAGACAATGAAAAAAGGAAATAATAGTTATGAAATCCTAAGATATTTCTTTCTGCATGAAAGCACAGATTAGCGTTCAGTTTGGACTAATTTATTCCTAGGCTGCTTTTTGTGGTAAAAAGTAGTAGATATGCATAAGATTTAGAAAATATGTAACTAAATTTAGATTGCTCTATTTGGCTGATTAGTTGACAAACATCAGCTTATTTTAAGTTTCTGCATTTGGATGAATAATCATTTAATTGCAAAACCATCTTCAACTCAGTTTGAACTTGAAGAAACAGTAAATTTGAGTAAATGTCATAATAAAAAAAGAGCAGAAGAGATCCTTGAAGAGAGTAAAGCATCATATAATGATGTATGGACAAGGAAGGTGGGAAAGAAACTTAAAATGTGGCAGTGCCTTTGGAATGGGTAGTATTTTATTTAAAATAAATAAATAAATAAAGATACTTACATTTGGAGAGTTTTAAACTAAGAGAGGAGAGCAGCGTCTGTTTTCCAGTGAAGGACAAATTGTTATTTTCCTAATGGAGCAATGGAGTAGAACAATCTCAATTTCACAGAATCATAGAATCATAGAATGGCTCGGGTTGGAAGGGACCTCAAGGATCATGAATCTTCAACCCCCTCACCACAGGCAGGGCCAACAACCTCCGCATTTAATACTTGACCAGGCTGCCCAGGGCCCCATCCAACATGAAGGTGTTCAACTGGCATTGAACACCTCCAGGGATGGGGCATCCACAACTTCTCTGGGCAGCCTGTTCCAGCACCTCACCACTCTCATAGTAAATAACTTCCCCCTGACATCCAACCTAAATCTTCCCTCCTTCAACTTAAAACCATTTCCCCTTGTCCTGCTGTTATCTACCCTTTCAAAGAGTTGATGCTCCTGCTGTTTATAGGCTCCCTTTAGGTACTGGAAGGCATCCCACAGCTTTCTTTTCTCCAGGCTGAACAAACCTAGCTCCCTCAGCCTGTCTTCATAGGGGAGGTGCTCCAGCCCTCTGATCATCTTTGTGGCCTTCCTCTGGACCCTCTCCAGCAGCTCTCTGTCTTTCTTGTGCTGGGGGCTCCAGACCTGGACACAGTACTCCAGATGGGGCCTCACAAGGGCAGAGTAGAGAGGGACAATCACCTCCCTGTCCCTGCTGGCCACCCCTTTTCTGATGGAATTTAGAATGTGGCTTATCATAAATTATTTTATAAATGTTGTATATAGATAATGTCATTAATGCAAATAAACAGAGCTCTCTTTATAATGTGTGAAGAGAAATAGAATTATCCAGGGGTCAGTTGTGAGATTTTAGATCCTTATTTAAAATTAAATATGATACTACCTCTAGCCTGGGCCTTTCCTTTACTAACTACAAGTCTAGACTGACCATAAGTCTAGACAATAAGCTCAAAAGTATGCGTTAAATAGAGATATCATCTGTAGACTAGTTGTCTGAGCACAAGACATACACCTTTCCTAGTTCATATTACTCACTTGAAATATCAGAAGTGATTCATCTCCTGAGATCAGTAAAATTATTTGAAGGTAGGAACTGATTCCGATTTCAAACTTCATTTACTTTAGGGAATATACTTTGCTGATTCCGCTAGAAAAATGCATGTGAAGAACTGGACAAATATGGCAGAATCAAAACAATTAAAACAACAACAACAAAAAGCTTTATTAAAAGAATATGGCATAAAATTCTTTTGAAACAGAAAATTTAGGATCCATATATGCCTGTGAACCTGTGGATCATGTGTGAGGATGGCTGCTCTACCGTTTTTTCGGACACTGTTCTCGATTTCTTTATATATCTGCCAAATTCTTGCTGTTCAGTTGAAATTCTTCTAGATGGGAGAAAGACTAGGTGGTGTTAGTGGCCTCAGAAGAAGGGTATCTTTGATAATTTACCAGATGTTTATCTGTGGAAGAATCCACAGGGGTGATCACCATCTACACATTGCTGTTAGGGTTTGATTTAAGCTCCTGCTGCTCTCATGATTGCCACTGTTATTGTTTGATGGCTTCTGACCAGGAGATGATACCATGCCAGACATGAACTCTTCTGTTTCCTCTGACTTACTGGCTGACCATGTCTACAAAAACTCGATCTCCAGTCAGTGATCCATTGAAGCTAACCAAAAAACCTGCAAAACTGGTGTTTTCTCATTTTAAAAGTGTACCTCCATAGTTACAGGTAATATAGAAATGACAGCCTTTTGCTTTTGGGAACAGGTAATCGACGCAATATTTTTTTATTTTTCATTTTAATGAATAGAGGGATGCCTTTACTCTATATTCTATTAGCATTGCTATTTTGTACAGACAATGAAAAAAGGACATAATAGTTATGAAATCCTAAGATATTTCTTTCTGCATGAAAGCACAGATTAGCGTTCAGTTTGGACTAATTTATTCCTAGGCTGCTTTTTGTGGTAAAAAGTAGTAGATATGCATAAGATTTAGAAAATATGTAACTAAATTTAGATTGCTCTATTTGGCTGATTAGTTGACAAACATCAGCTTATTTTAAGTTTCTGCATTTGGATGAATAATCATTTAATTGCAAAACCATCTTCAACTCAGTTTGAACTTGAAGAAACAGTAAATTTGAGTAAATGTCATAATAAAAAAAGAGCAGAAGAGATCCTTGAAGAGAGTAAAGCATCATATAATGATGTATGGACAAGGAAGGTGGGAAAGAAACTTAAAATGTGGCAGTGCCTTTGGAATGGGTAGTATTTTATTTAAAATAAATAAATAAATAAAGATACTTACATTTGGAGAGTTTTAAACTAAGAGAGGAGAGCAGCGTCTGTTTTCCAGTGAAGGACAAATTGTTATTTTCCTAATGGAGCAATGGAGTAGAACAATCTCAATTTCACAGAATCATAGAATCATAGAATGGCTCGGGTTGGAAGGGACCTCAAGGATCATGAATCTTCAACCCCCTCACCACAGGCAGGGCCAACAACCTCCGCATTTAATACTTGACCAGGCTGCCCAGGGCCCCATCCAACATGAAGGTGTTCAACTGGCATTGAACACCTCCAGGGATGGGGCATCCACAACTTCTCTGGGCAGCCTGTTCCAGCACCTCACCACTCTCATAGTAAATAACTTCCCCCTGACATCCAACCTAAATCTTCCCTCCTTCAACTTAAAACCATTTCCCCTTGTCCTGCTGTTATCTACCCTTTCAAAGAGTTGATGCTCCTGCTGTTTATAGGCTCCCTTTAGGTACTGGAAGGCATCCCACAGCTTTCTTTTCTCCAGGCTGAACAAACCTAGCTCCCTCAGCCTGTCTTCATAGGGGAGGTGCTCCAGCCCTCTGATCATCTTTGTGGCCTTCCTCTGGACCCTCTCCAGCAGCTCTCTGTCTTTCTTGTGCTGGGGGCTCCAGACCTGGACACAGTACTCCAGATGGGGCCTCACAAGGGCAGAGTAGAGAGGGACAATCACCTCCCTGTCCCTGCTGGCCACCCCTTTTCTGATGGAATTTAGAATGTGGCTTATCATAAATTATTTTATAAATGTTGTATATAGATAATGTCATTAATGCAAATAAACAGAGCTCTCTTTATAATGTGTGAAGAGAAATAGAATTATCCAGGGGTCAGTTGTGAGATTTTAGATCCTTATTTAAAATTAAATATGATACTACCTCTAGCCTGGGCCTTTCCTTTACTAACTACAAGTCTAGACTGACCATAAGTCTAGACAATAAGCTCAAAAGTATGCGTTAAATAGAGATATCATCTGTAGACTAGTTGTCTGAGCACAAGACATACACCTTTCCTAGTTCATATTACTCACTTGAAATATCAGAAGTGATTCATCTCCTGAGATCAGTAAAATTATTTGAAGGTAGGAACTGATTCCGATTTCAAACTTCATTTACTTTAGGGAATATACTTTGCTGATTCCGCTAGAAAAATGCATGTGAAGAACTGGACAAATATGGCAGAATCAAAACAATTAAAACAACAACAACAAAAAGCTTTATTAAAAGAATATGGCATAAAATTCTTTTGAAACAGAAAATTTAGGATCCATATATGCCTGTGAACCTGTGGATCATGTGTGAGGATGGCTGCTCTACCGTTTTTTCGGACACTGTTCTCGATTTCTTTATATATCTGCCAAATTCTTGCTGTTCAGTTGAAATTCTTCTAGATGGGAGAAAGACTAGGTGGTGTTAGTGGCCTCAGAAGAAGGGTATCTTTGATAATTTACCAGATGTTTATCTGTGGAAGAATCCACAGGGGTGATCACCATCTACACATTGCTGTTAGGGTTTGATTTAAGCTCCTGCTGCTCTCATGATTGCCACTGTTATTGTTTGATGGCTTCTGACCAGGAGATGATACCATGCCAGACATGAACTCTTCTGTTTCCTCTGACTTACTGGCTGACCATGTCTACAAAAACTCGATCTCCAGTCAGTGATCCATTGAAGCTAACCAAAAAACCTGCAAAACTGGTGTTTTCTCATTTTAAAAGTGTACCTCCATAGTTACAGGTAATATAGAAATGACAGCCTTTTGCTTTTTTTTTTTTTTTTTTTTGCCTTTTTATTTTTTTATTTTTCATTTTAATGAATAGAGGGATGCCTTTACTCTATATTCTATTCCATAAATTCTTAATTCCAGCAGTTTGTATATACTCATCTTGAATAAAGTTTTTCAGAAGCAGGTAGCAAGAAATTATCTGAGAGTGATACCTACAGAATGATTTCTTCAACAGAACAGACTTATATTAAAAAACTCTTGATCTAAAGTTGTTTTTACCACAAATTGTACATTTAATCTTCAAAAACTGTACTTGAACATTTTTCTTTGTATTTTAAAATGAAATAGGTTATACTATCTCTCAAAACTCTCTGAGGTTTCATGTTGGATTGAAAGTGCGGATAAGCTGTTACAGTACCATTCATAACTTGGCCAGGCTGCCTTTGGTATTGTCTTTGTTGTAACTTTATATTCACTTCAGCTGAAAAATGAGAACTGACGTAGACTACAATATGAATGCACTAAATGATTGACATTAAATATGATCTCTTCCTTTTCAACTATTAACCACATCTCTCCTTAATGGTTATATAAAATCTATTTATTTTTTACATAATATAAGCAATTTGATAATCGGATTATGATTTTAGCATGTATATTTCATTTGGTTAACAAGCTATTTTTATAATTGTAGCAAAAATTGAAAATGAGTGTCTAACACTCACAGAATCACAGAATCACAGAATCATAGGGGTTGAAAGGGACCTCCAGAGATCATCGAGTCCAACTCCCCTGCCAAAGCAGGTTCCCTACACCAGGTCACACAGGTGGGTGTCCAGGATGGTCTTGAATATCTCCAGAGAAGGAGACTCCACAACCTCCCTGGGCAGCCTGTTCCAGTGCTCCGTCACCCTCACCGTAAAAAAGTTCTTGCATACATTTGTGCAGAACTTCCCGTGCTCCAGTTTCTGGCCGTTTCCCTTGTCCTGTCTCCACACACTGGCATCACCACTTTGCCCCCCACACCTTAGATATTTATAGACCTGGATCAGGTCCCCTCTCAGTCTTCTTTTCTCAAGGCTAAACAGACCCAGGTCTCTTAGCCTTTCCTCATAGGGGAGATGNTTTTTTTTTTTTTTTTGCCTTTTTATTTTTTTATTTTTCATTTTAATGAATAGAGGGATGCCTTTACTCTATATTCTATTCCATAAATTCTTAATTCCAGCAGTTTGTATATACTCATCTTGAATAAAGTTTTTCAGAAGCAGGTAGCAAGAAATTATCTGAGAGTGATACCTACAGAATGATTTCTTCAACAGAACAGACTTATATTAAAAAACTCTTGATCTAAAGTTGTTTTTACCACAAATTGTACATTTAATCTTCAAAAACTGTACTTGAACATTTTTCTTTGTATTTTAAAATGAAATAGGTTATACTATCTCTCAAAACTCTCTGAGGTTTCATGTTGGAATGAAAGTGCGGATAAGCTGTTACAGTACCATTCATAACTTGGCCAGGCTGCCTTTGGTATTGTCTTTGTTGTAACTTTATATTCACTTCAGCTGAAAAATGAGAACTGACGTAGACTACAATATGAATGCACTAAATGATTGACATTAAATATGATCTCTTCCTTTTCAACTATTAACCACATCTCTCCTTAATGGTTATATAAAATCTATTTATTTTTTACATAATATAAGCAATTTGATAATCGGATTATGATTTTAGCATGTATATTTCATTTGGTTAACAAGCTATTTTTATAATTGTAGCAAAAATTGAAAATGAGTGTCTAACACTCACAGAATCACAGAATCACAGAATCATAGGGGTTGAAAGGGACCTCCAGAGATCATCGAGTCCAACTCCCCTGCCAAAGCAGGTTCCCTACACCAGGTCACACAGGTGGGAGTCCAGGATGGTCTTGAATATCTCCAGAGAAGGAGACTCCACAACCTCCCTGGGCAGCCTGTTCCAGTGCTCCGTCACCCTCACCGTAAAAAAGTTCTTGCATACATTTGTGCAGAACTTCCCGTGCTCCAGTTTCTGGCCGTTTCCCTTGTCCTGTCTCCACACACTGGCATCACCACTTTGCCCCCCACACCTTAGATATTTATAGACCTGGATCAGGTCCCCTCTCAGTCTTCTTTTCTCAAGGCTAAACAGACCCAGGTCTCTTAGCCTTTCCTCATAGGGGAGATGCTCCAGGCCCTTCACCATCTCTGTGGCCCTCTGCTGGACTC
>JACDJE010002433.1:0-25935 GCA_016647715.1 Pavo muticus
CCAGCTCCGCCCCTGCTGCCTCAGCAGCAGCCCGCCCACAAGCCGCCAGCCCCCCGCGCCAGCACAGTGCTTTTGCTGCCTTCAAAACAGCCCTAAAAAGAGTTTTTTTTTTACATCAGGTGCTCAGAGCTCCATCCAGCCTGACCTTGAATGTTTTCAGTAATGAGGCATCCATCACCTCCCTGGGCAACCTGTGCCAGTGCTTCTTCACTAGAACAGGTTCTACACGTGTTCCAAGCTCTAAATCCAGCCAAACCCAAATAAAGAATTGATAGCTACCCAAAGAGCAAACAGACAAACAAAAATAACTTCAGTTAGAAAAAACGAAGATATTGTCAAGTCCTGACAGGTGATGTTATTTAAATAGGTGGATACACCAAGAGTGTGCAAGTGGAATTATTATGTTATTTAAAATATGCTTACTGAGATACATGTAATTTTAAAGGGAGTCTGTTTTAACTTAAATAGCTACACATAAAGCTGAAGCTATTTTAAGTTCTTTTTATGGGAGAAATAGGACTGTCAAATTGTTTGCCTGTGAGAAAATCTCTACATAGCCTTACATCCTTACTGCAAAATATGCAGCATATTCTGTGCCTCTGAGCTCTTGAAGAGACAGACCCACATGGAGAGGTGTACATGTTTCTGTACATTGTATTTTCAGAGGGCTGTCAGAATATTCCAAACCAGAACTATAAAACACAGCTGCCCTTTTGGCAGCATTAAATGCCCATCCTGGGCTGCATTAAAAGAGGAGTGGCCAGCAGGGAGAGGAAGGTAATTGTCCCCCTCTACTCGGCTCTTGTGAGGCCCCATCTGGAGTACTGCGTCCAGGCCTGGGGCCCCCCGTACAGGAAGGACATGGAGCTCTTGGAGTGGCTCCAGAGGAGGGCCACTGAGATGATCAAAGGGCTGGAACACCTCTCCTATGAGGAAAGGTTAAGGGAATTAGGCTTGTTTAACTTGGAGAAGAGAAGATTCCAGGGAGACCTCATTGTGGCCTTCCAATACTTGAAGGGAGCATATGAACAGGAAGGGGAACGGCTGTTTACGAGAGTGGATAGTGACAGGACAAGGGGGAATGGTTTTAAACTGAGACAGGGGAGGTTTAGGTTAGATATTAGGAGGAGGTTTTTCACTCAGAGGGCTGTGACGCACTGGAACAGGTTGTCCAAGGAGGCTGTGGGTGCCCTGTCCCTGGAGGCATTCAAGGCCAGGCTGGCTGTCAGCAAAGAACATGTGGTTGAGCGAAGACCTGGTTCCCTGATTGAGCCCTTGCATCCATGCCCAGACCCTCACCTCTGTGCACAGCTTTCCCAGACTCAGGACTAAGGCATAAAGCAATGCCAGAAGCTCTCTGGGCTTTCATCTCTCTCATTTGCAAAGAACTGTTTGCTCTTCTGAGTAAAGATCAACTTCTCCAGCATTTCCTTATAAAATGTAAAATCCTCATAATCTAGAAAGAACCCATAAATATTTCTTCAGCATACTTTATTTAGGCCAGAGGAAAAAAAAAAAAAGGCTTAGGAAATAGGAATTCTGAACTAAATTTGCTTAAAAAATAATCAAAAAAAAGTGCCATAGGCTACCTAGGAAGAAAAGTAACTGGCAATTAATTAACTCTGCTGCAAGTTATGATGCATATAATATGCCAAATCAATTTCTATTTAGCAATTATAAGCATTTAGAATATGCACTTTAACATTGGCTATAAAAGCTTTGATCCGAGCTGCTTCAAGAGCTTTAATCCTAATTTAGCAAATCTTTAATTTGCTAAAAGAGAAAAGATAGGCCTTAAACCATTAAGTATGGAATCTTTGAGGCCTCTGCACAGGAACTAGGTGGACAGAGGCAACAAACACTGTGTTACATTTTTGCTCTATGTTTTTTTCTTTGTTTGTAGTACTACTTCCTGCCATGAGATACTCCAGTTTCCCTTTTTCCCTGACCTACTTGTACAAGTTGGGATGCAGGTTTTCACTGTACAGATGATTCTCTGTGCGTGGACTGTAAGCGATGCTTAGCCGCTTATTTTCAATTTCTAGATACAAGCCTGGGTTTTTTTTTTTTCTGGGTAAGATTCCATTATTTTTTTCTCCCCAATCACAGAATCACAGAATGGCTTGGGTTGGAAGGGACCTCAAGGATCATTAAGCTCCAACCTCCGCGCCGCAGGCAGGGCCACCAACATCCACATTTAATACTAGACCAGGCTGCCAGGGCCCCATCCAACCTGGCCTTGAACACCTCCAGGGATGGGGCATCCACAACCTCTCAATTCTCTGATGAATTTATTTCAATCAGATTTCACTATACTCTTCTTATCCTGTCATATTGACTGCCAATAAATACACCAAGTGTATTTATGCCAAATACTTCAGTATGACGAACAGGGAAAATCCTTAAGTATAGAATGCAGGCAATTCTGATAAACTGGGTCAGCTTAATGAAGCCTCCGCTTCATCTTTATTGACAGCATGCTACAGGTAACACAGATATATGCACACATAACAATCGCAAGGATAAAACATTTTCTCAAGCTGAGAGAAGTAAGAAGGATTTACCCAACTCTCAGGAAATAGATTTGGTTCTTAGAGATCTGAGCTCATAGAGAGAAATAAACTTGTTAATAAGACACATTCCTTTTTCTTTTGTATTAAACAGTGAATTCCTCAAGCGCAGGATTTAACTGGTCCCAATAGAATCATATGCATCTATTGATTATAAGGCCATTACAGCTGCTAAAACAGATTTGGATTAGTACCGCCCATCCGCTAACAGATGAGAACTCAGCTCAGCTCAGAACTGTACTGTGCATTCCCCACTCCTCACATTTAATGAACATGCCAGAAAGAGCTGGAAAGTCTGCAAGCAAACACATGAATCATTTCGGAATTTCCACAGCCTGGGTAACTCTGAGCAGAGCTGGCAGCCCTGCCAGCAGGTGAGGTTGCTCAACACCTTCCTTCATGTTGTTTTGTTTATAATGCTGTCAAACATTAAAGCCTCAGAGACAGCCCTCGAGCCTTCCTCAGACAGGCACTGCTCAAGACAGCACCTCCCTGTCACTTCCAGCTCACAGCACCCAAGGGGGCATTTAATTGTGCCTACTACTTAGCTAGCTGAAGGCTGCTTAGAGATCATGCAGGTCTGATTGATAACAGCTATTAGCACCCCCATCATAGATAAGTAAAGAGCTATAAAATGCTGATCAAAGCCCAAATTGGTATGTGAAATAGGGCAGTCTGGGAATGTTTCCCTCACAAAGTTAATGTAGAGTAGTCATCCTACCCCAGCATATCCTTGTCTACAAAAGCTCTGAGTCTTCAGCACTGTCAATTTGCCAAGGTGATTCTGATCTACCTGAACCCATTCTAATTGCTTTCCTTTTACTTGAAAGACCCACTCAGTCATATTTATAGGGGGATAAGATGCTTTGGGCCCTCTCCAGAAAATAAATGTAATCCTGCTAACTCTACTCTACAGTAAACCACACTGTATACCTGCCACAACCCGAGTCCTTCTCATGCTAAGAACAGTCCTCCACAGTTACCAGAAATCGGTCCTTTGTTTCCAGCTGTGTTAGCTAATGTTGCCTGATTTTCCAGATACCAACTGTATGGACTGTAGAAATCTATGGTCTAGAGAATCACAGAATCACAGAATGGTCCGGGTTGAAAAGGACCTGAAAGATCATCTAGTTCCAACCTCCCTGCCACGGGCAGGGTCATCAACTGCCAGACTAGGCTGCCCAGAGCCACATCCAGCCTGGCCTTGAATGCCTCCAGGGATGGGGCATCTACAACCTCCTTGGGCAACTTGTTCCAGTGTGTCACCACCCTCGGGGTGAAAAATTTCCACCTAATATCTAACCTAAACCTCCCCTGTCTCAGTTTAAAACCATTCCCCCTTATCCTATCACTATCAACCAATGCAGTCATTCCCCCTTCTGTTTATACGCTCCCTTCAAGCACTGGAAGGCCACAATGAGGTCTCCCCAGAGCCTTCTCTTCTCCAAGCTAAAGAAAGTCATGCCACCCTATAAACAGCCAGATAGTTGCACAGCCTGCATTACTCTGGTTTTAATTTCAGCTAAATGGTAATAATCCAGCAATTTAGATAGAAAGCTTGACTGTTGAGCTAGCTACCACAGGTACAAAGCAGTAGACTCAAGGGCACATCACAGACCCCTTTTTTCCCTGTCCTTTCACCACCTACCAAGCAACATCAACATTCAACCACTGTGCTCACCTCCCAGCAGGGACTGCAGGGAGCAAGACTCTTTTCAGCAGTGTGTGGAAACGGCCAGAAACTGGAGCATAGGAAGTTCCGCACCAATGTGCGCAAGAACTTCTTTACAGTGAGGGTGACGGAGCACTGGAACAGGCTGCCCAGGGAGATTGAGGAGTCTCCTTCTCTGGAGATATTCAAGACCTGCCTGGATGCCCACCTGTGCGACATGGTGTAGGGAACCTGCTTTGGCAGCGGGGTTTGACTCGATGATCTCTGGAGGTCCCTTCCAACCCCTACGATTCTGTGATTCTGTGATTCTGTGAGCGAGCAGTCCTGCCTGGCTTACCAAGGTGGAAACAGAACCAGATATAAGGGCTCAGTACTGGGCAGAGGGACTTCCATTACCTTTTGGCTGCTGAGGAAGACTTTCCAAGGAAAGGAGTTTGTTTTTTTTTTAAGATGCTAGGCAATAGAGCACACTGCCTAAAATGAGTCAAAAGGAAATCTTTTCCCGCATGAAGTATATAATCTAATGAAATCTGACAGTTCCTGTTTTTCTGTATAGCTTAACAGAAAAGAATGCATATGGACCGCTAGTGCTTGGACTGCAAAAACCTGCCAAGATTCCCATTAAGGAGGAAAAGTCTCTGTGGGCAAATTACGTTAATTTCCCAAAGCTGTTCTTTGGAAAAAAACAGAAGTTCCTTTTAAGGATAAATTCAAACATCATGCCTTTTCCTATCTAAACATCTCTATTTATACACTAGCAGGTGACTGGTATGCTGGGAAATGCTGGAGGAACACGGTGACAACTTCCAGTCACAGATCAGACACCACATCAAGGTCAGTGCCAGAAAAGGTTACGTTTATTTCTAATGATCACATATTGTTTTGCTTTACGATTTACTTCTTTAAGGTTTGAGAACTAACTTCTGGCAGCAACATGTAAGCAAACGCTCACCACCTGGCATACAAAAGTGTCAAAGCCACCTGCTTACCTCCTGCAGAAACTTCTCACCCACTGGACCGAAGTGATGACCTGGGGGCCTAATTCCTGACACCACCAGTCCAGAACTGAAGAGCCTTGGCTTCTGGAGGTCAGGTTTAAATTTGTCATACAGGATGCTGGGGGCCTTCCCCTCCCCTCCACCAGATGCCTTCTGCTCCGTGGAGATGGGCACTGCACATGCTGCGGTACCGTACGGCAGCCCAGCTGGTGCAAATGAAGGGTCAAGCTGCTCTATTGAACGAGGGTTTCTTCTGATGTATGTGATGATTTTAGGTCTCACAGGTTTGGGCTTGGGTATGGCAGGTTTCACCTCCATGCTTTCTTCCAGTTTCTCACTGCAGTCACTGTCCACATCCACCTTATCTGCGAGGGAGCCCTTGGAGTGGACCAGGATAGGTTTGGGGATTGCGCTGCTGCTGGCAGTCTTCATAGGCACTTTGGGGGATATGTTCATCAACTGCGTACTGTCAACAGGAGGTAGGACTGAGGAGGGTGACAGTTTGTCAACGGGAAGTGCATAAAGGTCCTTCAAATTACTGTTTGATAGTGTGGGCTGACTATTAACATCCAGCACTGCCACCGGGCGCATAGGAGTTGGAACACATAAAAAGGTGTCAGCCTTTGCCGAAACCTTGTAGCTCTCCGGTGCTTCATCTGGAGGATGTTTCTGTGCAAGAGCTGTCTTTTTACTTGGAACCGAGAAGGTTTCCACATCATCAATGTGGTTGTCAGGCTGTTGGTTTGACACTGTCTCTGCACTGCACACTCTGTCTTGTTCAGAGAGATCAGAAGCAGGCACGGCAGCAGCTTCAGTGCTTCCTTTGACCAGTATCAGTTTATTCTCATTAACTTGCAAGGGTTTGCTGTCAGGTAGATACATGTCATGTATAAGAGATACCTGTTCACCAACTGTTCCAGCACAGCCTGCACCAGCTTCATGTAAATTTTCATTTTTTCTAGGTGTCACTTTGCTACTGGAATTATCATCGCAGGTGAGTGGGAATATTGTATCCACTTCTCTGTCTTCCTTACTAACCTGGGTAGCTGCCCCACTGTCACTGCCATGGCCTCCTCTTCCTTCCCCATGTATGGTGAAGTTATCACTTTGCAATTTGTCGTCAGAAGAGGTTACAACCTGATTTGACAAGGGATCCTCTGCTTTATCACAGATGTCTTGAAAATGGGATGTCTGAAATGTTGATGTGTCAGATCCAGACTCTTTCTGTTCTTTTACTGTTGTACTTCCATCTTTTTTACATCCCAGAAACTCTACCACCATAATTCTCTCAATCTTTTGTTGACACGTGTTTTTAGATTGTAGGGATGTCACAGCCTTAAGCTCCAGTTTCTTACTTTTATCACCCTGACCTAATTGTGCTTCTGATTTACTAGCAATCTCACTGGGCTTAACAGCTGAATGATGATTGGTATGAGAAGTATGCAGTGTGCTTTCAGTGTTAACATTTGGTACATTTTCTGGTTTACTTATTTTCTTGTTCCCTGAGGTAGATGGTTTGGAATAAAAGACAGTATTTTCCTCTGAGGTATTGTCAAGTGGATGAAACACCATCCCGAGAAAATGATCTGTGGAAGTTTTTTGTGATTTCTCTGTATTTCCAATCAAATGGTGTGACCTGTCAATGGAATCCAATGATGCGGAAAGCAGACGTTTACAAGACACACGGCCAACACATTCTTTCGAAAGTGTTTCAGATTGAGGAGAAAATTTACTGGGTCTGCCCAAAGAGAGCCTTTTTATTCTTTCCATCTCCACAGTCCTGGACATTTTACCCTTAGGAAAATTCTGGGTGAAGTCAACATCACTTTTCGAAATTATCTCCAGGTTAGCATCATTTGTGCTGCTTTTTAAATTGGACAGACTTTGTCCTCGGCTAATCCTGATATGCCTTGCTATATCCTTAACTTCGCTGGTCCTGCTGTCCTTCCCTATTTCCCTGCTTGTGGTTGAGGGCAGCTTACTTTCCTGTACGCTGGTGTTACAGGTCCGAGAGTCTCTGAACACCAGTTTATTCTGTTCCGTATCCAGATGAGTAACTCTCTCTGATCCCCCAGAGTGTACATTTCCACCCTCATCTGTCAAACCCCGTTTCTTGATATCTCCTTCTGTGGTTCTAACTTTTGTCATGATTTGGTTGGCATTGGTATCCCCCACGCTCACTGTGCTTTCATTATTATTTTTTATTTCACTGCGGTTGTCCTGAAGCTGGGAGTAACATGACTTGTTTGGGATTAATGGAGCACTCATTCTGAAGCTTCCAGTGACTGCCTTTTTGGCAGCTGTAGGTAACGAGAAAGCCTTTTTCCCCAGTCAGATTAACTAACTATTACGCGTGCTTCAGTTATAGGCTCAAATTACAAACTGATCAGTAAGAAGTTCCTCAGCAGAAAGCTCGGAGTCTCTTGTCAAAGTCACATTTTTGTGCTGCTCAGTTGCCTTCAGTGCAGCTTCCGGATCCAGGAAATCCTTACGAGTGCAGTAGAGAGGTTCAACGAAAGCAAAATAGATCTGTCAAGTTCCCTCTGAATGACAGCCAGTTAATCCAGCCAACCTATGAGAATACAAAAAAACAGTCAACATTACATGAATATCATGAATTATACTAACTAAAAATAAAATCAGCAAACTTCCAGAATGGAGTGCTTTCAAACAGTTCAGATTCTCTTTCAGCTACAGCTTTGCCCCCAGCAAAGATTCCTAATGTAGCCCAGATTTCTGACTGGAGAAGACATAGTTAAGACTGTCCTGGTTAGAAGAGCAGTTGGTACAGCTTTTAAGACACATAGATTTAAAACTGTTGATAGCCGTAAACAGCTAAGTGAGGACAGAACCCCACATCCAGGCTCTGAGCACTTTCATACTGCTCTAACAATGCCTTTATTGCTCCAAGAGGTGCTAGTGAAGCATTTAAAGCACTACTGTAGAGACAAGAAATAAATATTAAAATTCCAGCTCTAGTAGGGACATCTGTGGGTTTCTTCCTTTGTGTTGTACAAATCACTGCTCTGCTTGTACTGACATCCCATATCCCATATCCCATCCTCGATCTCATGCTGAGCTGCTGTCACCTGTACCCCCACGTCCCTTCTGCTGAGCTGCTCTCCAGCCAGGGACTCAACAGCATCTCCCAGTTTAGTGCCATCAGCGAACTTGCTAAGGATACATGCAGACCACTGATGAAGATGTTGAGCAGAACTGGCCCTGGAACTGAGCCTGGGGAACAGTGCCAGTGGCAGCTTCCAGCCAGATGCAGCTCCATTCACTGTGGCCCTTTGAGCTGCAGCCAGTTCATCTCTCAGCATAATACGAACCTGTTCATCTCACAGCTGGACTGTCTGTCCAGAGGATGCTGTGAGAGATGGCATCAAAGCCTTACTAAAATCCAGAAAGATTACATCCACTGATGTAATCAGATCCCCTTCATCCACTAAGCAGTGATGTTATAGTACGTAGAAGAATATCAGATTACCAATTACCAGGCATAGTCAGCTTGGGCTCAAAGGGAAAGTCCTGCCTTAGTAATTTGACAGGCCTGTAGTTTTCTGGGTCTTCTCTCATGCCCTTCTTGTAGGTGGGTATGATGGTGGCTAGCAGCCAGCTGGCAGGGACCTCCCCAGACTCCCAAGACCTTTGGTTCTTTGTTGTGAGGACTCCAGCTGTAACATCTGCTGACTCCTTCAGTACTCTAGAGAGAATCCATCAGGCCCCATGGTCTTATGAATGATAAGCTGATACTTACAATTTTGTTGAAGGGAAAGTCTTTGTTCCCCCACTCATGATTCTTTAACTCAATGACTGGGTAGCATTAATATTACAAAATAAGGCAAAAAAAGCATTAAATGCTTCTGTCTTTTCCTCATCCCCACTCATTAGGTGACCATCTTCTGTCCTTGCTGTGACTCAGATATCTCAGACCTGAGATACTCTCAGATATTTCTTGAATAGTTCGGTAGTCTTTACAACTAAAGTATGGACAATGATAATCAGAACGTGTTCCACATTAGCTAGAATTCAGAGTACCTACAACACTCCCAACGGTGCTGGGTTTCTAATCAGGCACTCACAGGGGCTCTAATTAGAAGTGCTGATTAAGTCCTCTGCTCTGTGTATAGAGTCTAGGGGCAAGGCTGAGCTCATGTTTCTAACACCTGCTATAAGCAGGTCCTCCCAGCCCATGCAGTAATTCAGCTCTGCTCACAACAACTGCCTTTGAGCTCAGGCCTGGTTTCTTTATATGATGCACACACAGATTTTGTATGAGTCCAGATTCCGGGCTCCTGGCATAGCTCCATCTCTTCAGCAAACAATAGCTAATTAAATGAATACATGAAACAGAACACAGTAGAAAGGATTTCACTTCAGCACCACACAATTGTATTACAGATCTCATCCTCAGAACATTTTAAAGTAGGACCTTTAAGCTACATCTGTGTTCTGTCCTTTTTCCCACACTAAAAAAAAAAAAAAAAAAAAAAAAGTATTTATTACATTAAATATACGCATTGATTTCTGGTGGGGTTTTGGGAGGATTTTTGGTTTTTTTGTGCTTCTCTTTTTCTTTTTCACATTCAGTGTGAAAGCTGAACTCTGGCTGCTCTTCACTGGTCAGAGTATGTCCATTTTAGTCTTTCTGGTTAGGTAGGAAGGGGCACTGATAGGTTTGGAAGGACTGAGGGCAATCAGCTCATGTTTCTCCTCTCCTTTAGGGGAGATTTAGATTGGATATAAGAAAAAAACAATTTACAATAAGGGCGGTGAGGCACTGGCACAGGTTGCCCGGAGAAGTGGTGGATGCTCCATCCCTGGAGACACTCAAGGTCAGGCTGGATGGGGCTCTGAGCATCTGATGGAGCTGTAGGTGTTCCCGGTCATTGCAGAGGAGTTGGACTAGATGACCTTCAAAGGTCCCTTCTAATACAAACGATTCTGTGATTCTATGATTCTAATCAGTAATCAGTAACACTCTGTGGTACCATAGGCAGGTGCGGAAAGTTTCAGGAACTGAGAAATATATGGGGAAAATCATCTTCATCTTTTTTGCACAACCTCTTCTCACCAAATCTGTCACCTAGTGATGCAAAACTTTAACAGATGTTTAAGTGCTGAGTTGACCTTCGTCAGCTGCCAGCCATCCAGCCATTCTCTCATTCCCCTTCCTCATCAATACAAGGACAGAGAATGTAATGAAAAAGCACATGGGTCACATATTTTTCCTGCTCTATGGGTCCTTCCCACGTCCCTTAAGGTAAACCTGTTCCTGTGTGAGATCTGTTCATGGAGGTTCCTGCCAGGAGCCTGTTCCATATGGGCTCTCCATGGGCTGCAGCCCTCCTTTAGGGCACATCCACCTGCTGTGGTGTGGGGTCCTCCATGGACATCAGGAAAACACTTGCTCTGCTGTTGTACCCTGCCCTAACAGGAGATGGATGGGGCCTCAGTAAAGCCCACGTCAACGCTGGTGGAGCAGAGCAGAACAGGTCACTCTGCTGCTCCTGGGGCCGCTGACATGCCTCAGATGGCATCTCTGGTCAGGGACAGTGGGGGCAGGAAGGACCTTGGCCCTTTCTGCACACTAGGAGGAGAAAGCTGGAAATTGCTTGTGCCCCTAAACCTACCCTAAAGATGACTGACCAAGAATCATAGTATAGGCATTGCTTTCCTCGGTATATAGTATTGCCCTTACATTTTGTCTGCACAGTGCAACCAAACGAAGCAGCATTCCTTTAGAAGGAAAATAATATCTGAAAATGAACCAGGCACCACAAGTTTTTGTGCACTTTCTATCCACCAATATCACTGACTGTTTCTCAGGAGCACAATAACAAATTCTCTGCTGAGCTCACTAAAACTGCATCTTTTTCAGATGAAGATATATACTTATCTCACTTGGGAGTTGGACTATGTCCTTCAAGGGTCTATTCCAATTCAAACAATTCTATGATGTTGTGATAATTAAATACTTCTGTTTAACTTCACCAGTATCGGTTTCCTTTTGAGATGTCCATCATCAATAGCCACTATTCTAAGCCTGAGCCATGTAACGATGTTTTAGGAAAGAATCATAGAATCATAGAACCACAAAGGTTGGAAAAGACCTCCAAGATCATCCAGTCAAACCATCCACCTATCACCAATATTTCCCACTAAACCATGTTCCTCAGTACAACATCTAAACATTTCTTAAACACCACCAGGGTCAGTGACTCCACCACCTCCCTGGGTAGCCCATTCCAGTGCCTGACCACTCCTTCAGAGAAGATTTCCCAACGCCCAACCTGAACCTCCCCTGGCATATCTTGAATCCATTCCTTCTCATCCTACTGCTGTTACATGGGAAAAGAGGCCGACATCCACCTAACCACACTCTCCCTTCAGGCAGTTGTAGAGAGCAATAAGGTCTCCCCCGCGCCTCCTCTTCTCCATACTGAACAATCCCAGTTCCCTCAGCCACTCCCCATCAGACTTGTGCTCCACATCCCTCACAGCTTAGTTGCCCTTGTCTGGACACACTCCAGACTATGTCTGGATGTCTTTCTTGTAGTGAAGAGCCCAAAACTGAACACAGTACTCAGTACTTGGTCTTGCTGAACCTCAATCCATCGGCCTCATCCCAGCATTCCAGCCTGTCCAGATCCCTCTGTAGGTCCTTCCCATCCCCAGGCAGATCGGCACTTCCTGCCAACTTGGTGTCATCTGCAGATGTACTGAGGGTGCACTCAATGCCCTCGTCCGGGTCATCAGTAAAGATATTGAGCAGGACAGGCCCCAACACTGACCCCTGGGAACACCACTCGTGACCAACTGCCAGCTGGATTTAACTCCATTCACCACCATGCTCTGGGCCTGGCCCTCCAGCCAGTTCTTTACCTAGCAAAAAGTGTATCTGTCCAAGCCACGGGCTGCCAGCATCTCCAGGAGAATAGTGTGGGAGACAGTGTCAAAGGCTTTGCTGATGTCTATCCAGACTAAGTCAAGAGGTCTACAAGAGTTTATTTCCCTGTGCTACTGCAGTTTCTGCCATATGTTGTGCTCCATCCTAAGCCACGGTTAGCCCACAGGTCGCACCCCACCCTCTGGAGACACCAAGGAGAAGAGGAAGCTGAGCTGGTGGGTGTCCATGCCCCTGACATGTCTGTGCCCCTGACATGGACTGGAGCACTAGAGCTCAGGATGGTAAAACAGAGCTGGCTGGAAAGAGAAAGCAACAACCTACTTCTAAATAGTAACAGTAGCTATTTTGTTTTGTTTTGTTTTGTTAAAATAAGGAGTGTAAGAATAATGCTGAAGATGTTATCCTCAATAGGCACTGAATAAAAGAAAATAATGGTAATGCATTACCATTCTATTGACTGGTTGTATTGTTTTTGATTTGCCACAGAAACAGAGCAGCAATAATTATGAGATACGCAAAAGAATTATCAGAACACACAGAAAAGTAGAACTGGAGAGAAATAAATAAAATGCAAAATGTGTTGAGAAGTCTGGCTCTCGTAGAAACATTTCCTGGTGCAGACTGTCACAGCTACTTACACATCCAGGTACTGAAAATTAAACCAGGATATTTACAGCAAGATATGTGGAAAACATATAGTTGTACAACTAACACAGTGCACAGCTTAGGCCGATTGCTCTGTCTGATTTCTAGAATTAAAAAGCGTACGAGAAGCACCTGAATACCTTATTAACCATCTGCCACTGAACCTGTGCCTCTGTATACTCGTTTGCACCCACTTGAAAAAAAAACACAATTTTTTTGTACCAGCTGGCAGGAGGCCAGCAGCCACCCATCAGCTACCTGCTCCTGCAGGGGAAATCCTCTCCAGCCATTGGGGAAGAAGACTGATGGAATACATTTGTATAGGGTGTGAAAGAGATGCAGTTGCTACAGAAAAGTGGCATGAACAACAATCTCCTGAAATGTAGAATTGTCTCCTGAGAAATGCTGCTGTGAACACTGACAGCGTTCTATGTGGAGACTTCTCCGGAAGAAGAGATACCACCTCATCTGATGCCAGGGTTGCAAGAACTGAGCCCCACAGAAGAGGCAAACAGAATCATAGAATCACAGAATCATTAAGGTTGGAAAAGTCCACTAAGATCACCAAGTACAACCATCAACCCATCCCCACCATGCCCACTAACCACATCCCTCAGTGCCACATCTCCACGGTTCTTGAACACCTCCAGGGATGGTGACTCCACCACCTCCCCAGGCAGCCGGTTCCAGTGCCTCACCACTTTTTCTGAGATGAAATTTTTCCTAATATCCAACCTGAAAATACAGTGCTGGAAGGGAAGGAGGTGTGGATCCCTTCCTGAGAAGTCCAAATCATTATGAACAACTTCCTCCAATGGCTAAAGAAGTTGAAACCTGATATAAGGACACTTAGCCAACAAACTCCTTGGAGTGGGTAACATACAATGGGAATTAATTAAAAGTGGTGAAGATTCACCCGAGCACATGATAATTTTGTTAATGAGATCTGAAAGGCTGAGAACTAACATTTGGATACCCTCCCCAGTGGCTCCTACCCACAGAATCACAGGATCATTAAGATTGGAAAAGACCTGTAAGAACATCTAGTCTAACTGTTGATGGAAAGGTTGGTGCATATTGTGAAGACGACTGTTCAGTAGACAACATTCTGCTTGAAGAGCAGTTCAGACAGAGGCAGAGAAGAGAAACGGTGAATCAAATGCTAGGTTTTTACACACTGGGAAATGATGGTAAGGTAATTCTTATTCGCTTGTAAAACTGAAGTGATCTGAAAAGATGAGTGGCTTTTGTAGAGTGTGGTTCTGCTATAATTCAGAATTTCAAAGTTTTAGTGGTTTTAATGCCTTTACAGACAATAAATTTTAGTCTTTTCATTATTTACAAAATGGCCTATGTTCTATCTGTATAAATGTAGATATAAAAACCGGATATAAAAGAGCTAATGGTAAGGAATAAGAGGTTTCATATGCAAAAGCAAAGCTTTTTTGGTTACGGTTCACTTTTCACTAAAATACAGGTTTTTTATTTCACAGTTTAAAATAATATTTCAAGATCAAATTTATTTTAAAGCTTTTAAAAGGGAAGTGTGAAAGTGGTGCACTGTCACTCTGGATGAGACTGTCCTGTACAAAATACAAACGTGATGCCATCTACACAATTTTTTCCTAAATACCTCTGTGATATCAAACCCAATGGAGCGCTCAGCTTCTTGCTTTCACTAAGCCTATGAGGACATGTTTCGTTTTCACTTTTTTTCTTGGGTCAGCATTTTCCTAACTGTTTTCACATCACATGAAGCATACTGCACACACCAAACATGCCAGCTATGGCAAGCGTGTGGGCACTGTCCCTTGCCAAGCTTCTGAGTTCCTGAAAGCTCAGCCCACACAAACAAGGTGGTGACACCACTGAACACTGCTGAGAAAGGTTCAGATGGGTCCTTCCCACCACCAGAACCAACTACTAAATGCCCAGCACTACATTTAGTTGGCCTTGGAAATGCAAAAAGCAGAAATCTTTGTACATCTCCTTAACTTATCTCCACTTACACTCTGGGGATCAGTACATCTTAACTGTAAATAGATAAAAATCTTACCAAAAAATGTACATAAATTATTTCCTTTTCATACAAAACTTGTAAATGTATGTTTCTTTTGTTAAAACAGCATTTTGTAATATAAGCATGAGGAGCTACCCTAATAATTTATTACCTGTGAGGACTAAATTCCCAGAGCACGTTGTGTGGAGAGGATGCTGCTTACTGCTATTTCAAAGGAGTAAGGGATTTGGGATTAAAGATTCTAATTATCAAAACTGACAAATTATTTTAATTATTAACATCAATCAAGTCTCCACAAGGCATAAACCTTAATAGCTGTGGTTTTTCAAGACTTCTGTTTGTTTGGTTTTTTTTTACATTTCCATTTGCTTATAAGTGCGGGATAAGACAACGAACTCTGATATAAGCAATACTGCCAATCAGATCCCCCCAAAAAGCATAAGTCTCTGACTGCCTTAGCGATGGCAATCAGGAAGCAGATCGATAACCACAGCAACTACACTCAAACAAATGTTTGGTTTTATTTTCATTTCATATAACTGCACCTGGTTAAAGGCACAGGAACAGCTCATGCTATCTGAGGCACAATGACATTCAATTCAGGACTTCAAAGGAGGACAAACTGTAGGACCTGAGGGAAAACCACTGTGAAGAGAGATGGCGTTAGATGCAGGCATACTGGCTGGTTTAGTTGTAAAGCTGGTAAATCAGGCAAGGAAAGCCCTCATTGAGAGCTGCTGTCCACACAGATCCATAATGCCACAGCCACAAGCAAAACAGTCAGTACAAGAAAGGCCTGAACAAAGGGCCACAGGAGAGAAATCTATCACTGCAGAACAAATGAAAACAGCAAGAAAGAAAACAGTAAATAAGTTTTCTTGGAGGGAAGTGTAGTCAAGACAAAAACTGATTCCTCCCAAACAAATAGAGCCAAACATCAGTAGAAAGACCAAGTCTGTGCTGTCACAGCTCAGCCCACCCGCGTACACTGCCGTGGGGCTGAGCCCATACACAAGGAGACAACTCTGCACTCTTCCTTTTGCCACTGGATGTTGGCAGAGCCTCTGTGGATGCATCTCCTTGCCTCTTGGCGGTACTGTTAGCAGCAAAGCGTGAAGTTCTGCTAATGCAAACAGGTGACAATGGCAGAGTTGGCAGATGCACCCCTGCCTCCTGTTCTCCATCAGATGAGATGGGAAGGAACAGCAAAGGGATCTACTTGTCCTCTCTGAGCACTGTCACCCTGAAGCAGCTCCAGCCAGCAACATATAACATCCTCCTCCATCCAAAACCTCACACTGCAGCTTATTGTGAGACCTGCAGCAGCTGGATGGTGGATGCGCTGGGCCCCACAGCACCGCTTACTTTATTTCTGTACAGCACAACATCTTGACACAAAAAGGGGGATTGGGAAATGTTTCCAAAACGATCGTTGGTTTTTTGTTGTTGTTGTTGGTTTTTTTTTTTTTTGCTAAGACTGCTAAATCTTTCCTGCTTTCCAAAAAAACATCTGGGAGACAGAAAAAATATATTTAGTTGTAACAAACGCCAACAAAAGTTCATAAATTTGCTTCCTATTGAGCAAAAACCAGAAAGTCAGAAGCTTTGTCTACTCCAGCAGATTTACCCACTGCTGATAAAGCAGTTACAACCGGTGCTGAGCTCAGTTTAACTTCAAGTGTAGCCAAGGGTAAGCTGCCTTTCCCCATCATTTTCTGAGTTCTGCTGAATCCAATGGTAAGTAAATGCAGTAGCTCTTGACTGAACACCTAAAGATGAATTCAGGACCCTAATTTTAGTTTGCCAGGTTTGCACACTGAAGTTTGAACCACCACCAGCTCTGTAATGCTGTCAAACTTTCAAAAGCATTACTGCAGATATACTGAGGCAACCCACCAGTAAAAACCAAAGGAAATGAAAAGGATTATCAGAAAGTCTGTGCACACTCTTAAACTCTGGTAAAAAACGTTTGTCTATAATTAGTTTGATCTACGTTTCCAGAACATTTTTCCTTGTGACTTGAGACCTAATGTAAAAAGCAGTGCCAACCTGTTTTAAAGAAGCAGTTACAAAACCAAAACTGTGGTAAAACCCAGACTGGACTCTGCACAAAAGGACCCCAGTTACACCAGTTAAAACGATCTACTCAAGAGTTTAATGCTCAGTGAGTTTTTACTGTCACACTATGCAAACAGACTCTGTAAAGCACACAAAGCAGATTTCCAGGAGTAATTCCAGCTGCCAGGAAGGCAGAAGGAATGCCTGTAATTATGCCACTCAAGGCACTGACTGACCTAGAAGATGCCCTACAAATCCAGGAGCAGGATCCCCATGCTGCACCCCATGCACCTCGTGTCCACGGTGGCGGGAGCTCACCAAGGACAGACTGGCAAGGAAGTTCTCATTTCAGAGCACAGGAGGCAAAAAGCAAAATTTGATTTTTTGGAAAGGTTAAGCACAGCTAATGCATTCCCTTCCCGCTGCTACTGATCCTGAAAGGGTAGTACAAGTACACTGCAGTGACCACGGTTCCGTAAACAACTACATTTGTTCTGCTTAGTGTATCTATTGCTCATAAACACTTGGAGCAATTCTTCTGTCAAAAGACTGCAGCCTCATTTTCATAAATCAGCACAAATTTGTCTCAGCTTCAGCACTGTATCACCTTTCTATTTACCACTCTATCACTATGCACTCCTTACATGTATAAATAAAATGAGAAATTTTTCCCACACTATTCAGCAGAAAAGATGTGTAACGCAATGATAGCATTTAAGATCTTTATACTCATGTTTACTTTTTTTTATTTAATTGAATAATAGCACCTGCAGTTGTGCATCAGGCATCTTTTGACTGTATCAGATATAAACTAGCAAGCATACCAGAAACACTGAATGAAAACTAGCCAGCACCCAGCAGCTCAGCCTAAGGAAAAAAGGATATTTTCTCTAAACTGCACACCTCACCTTACGTAGCCTCACTCTCTACTTACCCAAACAGTACAATCCTCTTCCCTCCTTCAGAAGCTGGGAAGAGGCTGAAGACCAGACAGGCTTCTGGGCAAGGCAAAGAAATAAGCTCCGAAGAATGGGGTCCTGTAAAGGAAGCATCTGCAAGTTCCCTTCCTCCTTGCCCCGGTCTGCCTGTGTCTACAAACTGAAGGGAGAGGGATGTAGTCTCCCAAGGGACTGCCCAGGACTTTCCAGCTTTGCTGGTGGAGCTGGTTGGAAGACAAGTGCCGGTGGAGGACACTGAACATGAGTCAGTGGTGTGTCCTTGCAGTGAAGGCTAAATATGTACAGGCCTGCACTAGCAAGGGTGTACCCAGCAGGTCAAGGAAGCAATCCTTCCCTCTGCTTGGCATGAATGAGACATACAGAGCACCGCGTCCAGGTTTGGGGCCTCAGTACAATCCTGGAGAGGATTCAGAGGAGGCCACTGAGATGTTACAGATCTGGATTACATCATTCTTAGACGATGTATTAAAACAGGCTGAGGGACCTAACTTGGCTCAGCCTAGAAGAGACAAGTCTGAGGGGAACCTAATGGCTATCTCCAACTACTGAAAAAGGGGAATAATAGGGAAAATGGAGCCAGACTCCTCTCCTAAGTGCACAGCTAAGGAAAAGAAGCAGAAGTCACAAGTTCCAATAAGGAACATTTAAACTGAATATGAGGAAAAAACTCTTAATGACAGGAGTGAAGCACAGGTGCAAATCAACAAGGGGTCGTACAATATCTCCATTCTTGGAGATTATCAAAATGTGATTCAGTAAGGCCCCGAGAAACCTGACCTAATGGTGAAGCTGGTCCAGCTGTCAGAGAATTATAGAATCATTAAGGTTGAAAAAGACCACTAAGACCACCTAGTTGAACTGTTGACCCACCACCACTGTGACCACTAAACCATGTCCCTCAGTGCTACATCTCCACATTTCTTGAACACCTCCAGGAACAGTCACTCCACCACCTCCCTGGGCAGCCTGTTCCAATGTTTTACCACTCATTCTGAGAAGAAATTTTTCCTAGTATCCAACCTGTGCAGAGCTTGGGCTAGGTGACTTCCACAAGTTCCTTCCCCCCAAGCTGCTGCATGATTCTAATAGCAATAGTATAACAGGAAGAGGAACCATAGATCATTTCATGACACACTGCTGGAAACTCCACCGAATGAGACACAATGCAAGCTTGTGTGCCTGCAATAACTACTTGTATCTCCCACACAGTGCATTTAGTTCAAAACAGCACCCAGAGACTGTAGCAGCCATCATTTGCCCAGCCCTCCAGTAATGGAGCCAGCACCACCTGAAATGTAAAGCTACTTTGTGGTTAGGAGCCAAGCTGTTGGGTTAGGAGCTGCAATAAAGCTGGAGGCGTAATGATGTGGCAGAGGCATGCTACCTACAATTAACAGTGTGTTACGCCAGCTCAGGCACGTGCCATCAGCAAAGGGAAGGATACAGTCCTCTTGGGTCTCATTTATGCCATGCTATTTATTTTCAACTCCATTGAGTTTTAGGCAGTCTCTGTCTGTCCTGGTCTGAGCACTTAATACTGTGTCTATGGTTATATAACATAAAGGACAGAGAAAGAATGGGAACTCTGTAGAAATCCATTTAGCACAGATAAGTTAGTGCCACACCATTAGTGAGAGAATGTGTCAAAACTCAGAAGACCAATCCAAATACTCACCATGTACTAAAATAAATATTTATTGTAAAAGTTTTCATCAGTGGCTAGAAGTCATATGATTCTGCTAACATGTATATGAAAAACTTGAAGGTAAAAGTGTCTCCTTATTCTAAATACCCTGCTGAACCTGGTATGTGATTTTTGCACTGAGATTTACAAATAAAAGCTCTACTGTCATTTGGCTTCCTTCTATCTCATGAGCCACAATGCACCGGTAGCCATGTCATCAGTGATAAACACTCATCATGACCTTAACTGGAAAGGAATTGTAAATGACTGGAAACAGTCATAGAAAGAAATGGCAGTGGAAAACAGCAAACATCAATTTATGTACGTGCCCTCAGAGAACTAAACAAGAAATGGATATGGACTACCTGATGTTTTCTGTGAACTTTTGTATGTAAAAATGTATTTCTGCATACATTTTGAGTATATTTAAAATGCATAAATGCTGTTTGGAGCATCAGGCAGATTGCCATAACTGTTGGAAGTAGAAATGCTACACAGGAATATGAAACTTTTGCTTGAAACTGGAGCGATCTGCAACTGCCATAAGTTCTAGGCATGCTATTGCTCAGAAGCTTAGTAAGAAATCAAAGGATAGCAAGAAAAAAAAGCAAGAAAAATGCTTAATAGCATAGCAATGTTCCATTTTTAACCACTTTACAAAGCTAAGGTAGTTAATTAATCGTGCTTAGATTTCATAAGGACATATGGAACTGTCACTGTACATTTTTAAAGAACCTTTTAGACAACCCTCTCTTAGAAATGATGAAATTCTGCATTTTCTTGCCATGAGGAAGAGGAATTAATAAAGTGATCTCCCTTCCATTCTTGTTTTCCAAATAGCCTATGAAACTTCAGAAAAAAATAGACATAAAAGGAACTAATATCAGTACCATGGGCAAATAATGACTATGTAAACTATAAGCTCCTGTCCAACAAATGCTTCTATGCATGCTGAACTTTACTGTCTTAACTCATCTTACAGATCTCAAGGGGATGGCTCTGAACAGTAAAATTATAAAATTATGTATAGGCCAAAGTGTTTGCACTCCAAGTGCCATAACTCTCACTTCTGTACAGCATGAAGAAAGACAACTGTTCACACTTGAATGCTGCTTGTATGAGACCTTTCAAATCAAAATAATTAGTGTCTGGAAAAGCTTGGTTAGTAAAGAGCTTTGTTAGTTTGTACAAGAAACATTTGTAGGACTTTGGACATAGAAAAAGTAATGTGGCTATGAATCATAAGTTGCAATGTTTCTGTGATTTTGCTTGGAGTGTATGGAGATGCAGTAGTAAGGATGTCTTAGTGTCAGAAGCTCTCACTGGTGAAGTCAGGATGTCTTGACATCAAACATTTCAGGACACTTGCAAATTCTTACCAAGATCTCTACGGAGACCTTGATGTTGTCCGTCTCAAAGGGAAGTGGGGTAACCTCCATGAATATTACAGGGCATCTTTACATATTTAAAAATGGAACAGTCAGTGTGATAATTTGGGGGTGTCAATCCAACAGTTTACAACCTTTGTTCTGGGGTTCTTTCCCAGGATAAGACTTCTGAGAGCTGTCATTTTAAGCCAAGCAGAGACATGTGAGGACAGGCTGCTATGATTTTTCAGGAATGCCTACACAAAAGGAGCAAGACTGTTAGATCACACCTGGTTTGTTCCTAATGGACTAATATGCATTATGACCACTAACTGCTTTAATAACTTTTGTGTAATTGCTTAGGTGACTGAATCTGAAAAAGAAATAGCATTTCAATTGGTCTGTCTAGCAGACAATAGTCCTGAAGTAACATTATTAACAGTAACAGAATGAAAATGAGAAAAAGGGAAAAAGAGCTACACAAGCATTTCTCTTGCCTTGATTCAGTTCTGCATCACAGGCATCACTGTGGGCACTGGAGCAGGATCACGTCTGGTGCTTTAATCATTAAAAATCGGTTCTGAAAGAGCACTGGAAAATAAACATTAGGAAACTATTGCCCTCATGCTACAGAATGGTTGGTATGGAAAAACCAGTGACTTGTTCATCTAGTTTCATTGTTTACTTGCAGTAAACTATCCGAGGCAATCAGAGAACATAAATACCCAAAAGCATAATGGAAGGAAGAAAACAGCCCCTTGCCAGGAGCAACAACCTAAAGCAGAGCGCCTCTTGGGTTTTCTACCCCTCTAAAAACGAGTTATCTTTCAAGAAAGTTTCCACTGGTTGACTGCCACCGATGGCAGTAAACACAGTGCAAAAACTTGCAAGGGTGCATTTTTAATAACACTGTGGTTTGTCTTCTTGTATTTGGCAAACCATCTAAATACCATTGCAGCATTATATTAAACTATCTCATCGGACTCAAACAGTTAATGAATTACTGCTGGGCTTGAGAAAACGTCAAGAAGGCCTGTTTATAAATAGCTTCTCTGTGCTCAATGTATTATTTTTTTCTTCCAGCAGAAGCTGTTGCCAAAAAGTGTACACCAGTATCTTTTGGAAGACTTTTTGTAGCCTTATCTGATTGGCAGAGACATTAAATCTGTACTGTAATGACATATTAAAACTTCTTAGAATGTGCAATCTATTGTCTATTGCATAAATACATATACAGCTGCTAAGACATCCTATAACAGCTACCAGAGAGACACTTCTCCATGCAACTAAGACAGATGCAGCCGACATCTAAGAAAGAAGGGGACAGACTCTTTAGCAGGGTGTGTTGTGATAGGACAAGGGGAATGGTTTCAAACCAAAAGAGGCGAGATATAGACTGGATATGAAGAAGAAGTTTTTTACAACAGTGGTGAGACACTGGCACAGGCTGCCCAGAGAGGTGGTGGATGCCCCATCCTTGAGACATTCAAGGTCAGGCTGGATGGGGCTCTGAGCACCCAATGGAGCTGTAGGTGTCCCTGTTCACTGCAGGGGAGTTGGACTAGATGGCCTTAAAGGGTCCTTTCTAACTCAAATGGTTCTATGATTCAACAGTAAAAGGAAGGCAAGGGCAAATGTGGATCTCCTACTAAATGAGGTGAGTGTCTCCGTTACAAGAGTCGCTGAGAAGTGAAGATTCTGAATCCCTTCTTTGCTTCAGTCTTCAATGCTAAGACTAGCCCTCAGGAATCGCAGACCCTGGAGGCAAGAGAGTCTGGGTAAAGGAGGACTTCCTGTTAGTTAAGGAGGATGTGGTCAGAGAGTGTCTAGCCAAAATCAGCACACAGAAATCTATGGGCCCAGATGGGATGTAACCACGTGTGTTTAAAGAACTGGCAGAGGTGACTGCTGAACCACTCTCTAGCATCTTTGAAAGGTCTTGCCAATGTCACTTCAGTCTTCAAAAAAAGGCAAGGAGGATCCAGGAAACTACAGGCCAGTCAGCCTCAACTTTGTCCCTGGAAAGGTGATGGAACAACTTGCTCCAGATACCCTCTCCAAGCAATTGGTTATCAGGAATACTCAACATGGATTCACCAAGGGGAAATCATGATTGACCAACACGGTAGCTTTCTATGATGTTATCACTGGCTGGTTAGATGGAAGGATATCAGTGGATGCTGTGTACATTGGCTTGTGGAAGAACTTCTTTACCGTAAGGGAGACGGAGCACTGGAACAGGCTACCCAGAGTTGTTTAGTCTCCTTCTATGGAAATATTCAAGACTTGTCTGAAGGCCTACCTGTGTGACCTACTGTAGGGTAACCGCTTTAGCAGGGGTATTGGACTTGATGATCTCTTGAGGTCCTTTCCAACCTACAGTCCAATTCTATGATCTTCTTAGTGAAAAGCCTTGGAAAGCCTTCTGTCCTTGCTGACAGAAGCCACTGCACACAATCGTTTGTCATGCTGCCATCTGGAAATACCTTTTCACCCCTTTTCTTTCACTGGTCTCAAAAGCTGCATCTTGCACTGTCTAAAGACAACACTGAAAAAATGGATGCTTATGCAGGAGTTGGAGCAGGTGAACTGCTATACACTAACATGAGAATGGGGGGAACAGCTCCCTGAAAGGTTTTCCTCTCTTGTTTGCACATAATGTTAAGTTTAAAGAGCCAAAATGATTGCCCTCTTGGGCAAAATTTATTTCCTGGAACAACACACTACATGACAAATTTCAGCCTGGAGTTCATTTTTTATGAATGACTACAAAACATTTACAGAATAATATTTAAAATGACAAATAGAGATAGATCCTTCACTGCAGAATGGTAGTAGACTTTACTATAATGCAAAAGCAGAATGTTACAAGCTGCGGGGACACTTCTGCAGATCCTAAATCCTTGCAAAACCTAACAAAGCCCTAATTGCTTCCTCTGTAATAAACGTATACGAAATCATGTTTCAACTTTCATCTTCCCCCTTCCTTTTCCCATAGTCCCGACATCTAATGTTCTATTCAAAGCACACAGGCAGAATTCTTTTATCTTATCCCTGGGGAAAGTGCAAAGCATCAACCAGAGGTAACGAAGTCCCTTCAGCATCCTCTTTATTAATTGAGAAATAACATCTATTTTGCAGGAGTAGCCAAAACCCAGTGGTGTGAGTGCATAAGAAATCAGATGGCGTCTCTGATCTGTTACCCGATAGGATGCCCACGCCACTTCTCAGACATAAAAGCAAATGCAGTGCAGTCACACCGGCAGCAAATGAAGTGTAATCAGTTTTCTGCACTACAGTTGTGCTGTACATACTTAAATTTTTAAGATGTTCTTTATAGCTATATGATTAACTAAGAACCTTTTTCTGTTAAAACACAAGGCTCAGTTTAAATCAGCCTGCAATGACCAACTACGAGGTACAGATTTCAGCACTGACAGGGTTCGTGTGCTAGGGCATACTTGATCGGGACTCTGAGAGTTGACTGTAAGGATAAAGGGAATATTAGATCACAGAGTCCATAGTACTTGATTATACAGTCCAGTCTCATCTGTATGAAGACACTACGTGTTTCCAAGAATATGGATAAGTTAAAGCACTTTGGTCCCTGAGAAACTAGGCAGAGAGATGTGAGATTTCAGGATAAGAGTGCCTGAGGTCTGTTCAACAGCAGGGAGATGACGTGCTGCTGCTCAGCGATCACAGTGATCCTGGCAGGCAGTGGTGCTTGCCGATGCAGAGACAACATGATGAATTCTCTGGTCTTTGCTTATCTGATCTTGCTAATCTCTACTCTGTCTAAAATTTGGACAGGCTTTGTAAGCTGAGCATCTGTACAAAGGCTTATAAGCAAATTAAGAACTATGTTTCCTCTTGTCTCTGTCTCTTGCATCCCATCTCCACCAATGTTTCATTTCTGATTCTTCAGAGAATGCCAAAAAAAACCCACAAGTTAGACTAAGTCTGAACTCCTCCCTCCACCCCAATCTCAGATACAAATAAATCCAGAAAATATTTGGTAAATTGCACACTGGGGGAAAAGTACCACCAGATCAATGAAGTCAATTAGCAGTAGTGTTGTAAAATAATCATTTCAAGGGAATTAAATGCTAAGCTATTCTATTCCTGTACTTGTGCGTTGCTGCTTGGGAACACGTAGCAATCTCAGTACTCAGAGATCACTTGGAATTATGTTCTCTCTCTCTGACCTTAAATATTGTGGTGAGGATGGTGGAAGAGGCCACCATGTGAGCAGCCTTGACGTGAACAGGACAGCCTGAAGCCCTGGGTACAACAGAGCTCACATGAAGTTCAATCTGCCCTGTTCAGACCCCGTGTACTGAACAGAATTTAATGAGCATTTCAGTAAGGATCTGCAGACAAAAATGCATCCAAATCAAGCACTGAAATAATGTAAAACGACAGATGAATTCATACAAGGCAAAGCCTCTTCAGGGATACTTTGGGGAGAAAATGCCTACATTTATTAACCAGATTAGTTGTTAAACATAAACTGTCCTGCTTTACTTGAATGGCCACACTGCATTCCTAGAGGTGGCACATGGGAGTTCTTCTGTACAATCTCTCTTATCATCCGTAATGGTATCTCTGGATCAGGTTTTGCACATAAACAGAAATTATCTGTGAAAATAACTGTGTGAACCGGGTTATTTTGTTTACACAGAAAGTCCCATTTATTATTTTTATAATGAATGGTATTTCGAATTCATCATGGCAGATAAATATATGACAATTGTACCTTTCAGTTGCAATTACTGCTATTTGTACAAAAGTGTTCCACCCACTGATTTTAATTGAATTGTTTTATAAGTTATGCTGGAAAGAATTTTTCCAAACAACAAAAATGCCCCTTGACATGCAGCTTTTCATGAGATATACTCATTTATGTTCTCATAGCATTGCAATCTCAGTAAAATTATATACTTTGATTCAAAAAGAAAATTAAGCAGAAGAAAAACAGGAGAGGGGAGGAGAGGGGAGGGGAGGGGAGGAGAGGAGAGGAGAGGAGAGGAGAGGAGAGGAGAGGAG